>NKZD01002135.1:0-18233 GCA_002370635.1 Metschnikowia cerradonensis | reverse complement strand
TGTACTACTATACTGTACTACTATACTGTACTACTATACTGTACTACTATACTGTACTACTATACTGTACTACTATACTGTACTACTATCTACTGTCCTCCTTCTCGACTTACGTTGGCTACTGTTTTGCTTGATCGAGGCTATAACCAAACCCGCTATACTGGGATTAAAGGAATTATGACCTTTAGGATTGTTAACTATATACAGGTAAACTCAGGAAGTTAAATATTGATCTTAGTCAAGATTCCCTTTAGGTATATCAATGTTAGTCTCTTCGTTGATGGTCTCCTTTGGTGGTCTCCTTTGGTGGTCTCCTTTGATGGTCTCCTTTGATGGTCTCCTTTGATGGTCAACCCGTACACCCCTAAGACATTTATTTCCAAATTACCAAGACGATTCTACAAGCTGAGAAGTTCTCAGGATCATCGGAACATCAATGGAAAAAATGAAAAGATTATACAGAGCAAAGACATGCCTATGTCTTACAACTGAGAAAGGACCTCATCCAGAGTGTTCAAGATCCTTTTACGGACACTCCCCTGCGTGATAAAGACCTAAGGTTCACCGATGCTCTTTTTAAGAGTCGAAGCAACCAAACAAAGGTCTATTATCATCACTTGTTGACCAATGCTACCCTCAAAGACCTCGCAGGGACAAGAGATTGGCCGAGATACTTGATGAAGTTTTCTTGATCATCATCCTTATGACTATAAGTTCAATTATTTCCTCTTGGAAATGATCTCCAACAAATTTTATTTTAGAGTCGAAAATCTTTGCGTAGTGAAGTTTTGGAGGTCTTTTAGCTGGACAATTCCGGCCAATTCAGGCCAATTCAGGCCAATTCAGGCCAATTCCAGCCAAGCTATTACATACCTTATCAGGATCAGTGATTATAATTATTCATCATATTGGTATTTCCGAAAAACTAAACAATACAGTAAGGTATTATGTCTAATTTTACTCTATGGTGACTATTGAAAAGCCAAGCACCTAGTGGTACCAAAAGAAACTACTAAAAGAAACTACTAACAAAAGAGAAACGAGTAGTCAGTCTCGGAGACTAGTAGCTGACTAATCGACTTTCGTAGGCTCTAAAATTATCGATGGGCAGTGAGTCTGGGGAGTCAGTCTGGGGAGTCAGTCTGGGTAGTGAGTCTGGGGAGTCAGTCTGGGTAGTGAGTCTGAGTAGTGAGTCTGGGGAGTCAGTCTGGGGAGTCAGTCTGGGGAGTCAGTCTGGGTAGTGAGTCTGGGGAGTCTGTCTGGGTAGTGAGTCTGAGTAGTGAGTCTGGGGAGTCAGTCTGGGGAGTCAGTCTGGGGAGTCAGTCTGGGGAGTCAGTCTGGGGAGTCAGTCTGGGGAGTCAGTCTGGGGATTCAGTCTGGGTAGTGAGTCTGGGTAGTGAGTCTACCCATGACGGTTCTAACATTCCATATCATGTGACATACAGTGTTTTTCAAAACTATTTAAACCAGCGCGGCAAAACGATTCAAACCACACTAGCAAAATTAAACAAACCAATAATTCAAAAAGTTTCGTACCCCCTTCGCACAGTCTTTCAAACCAATTTTACAAAACTAATACACTTATTACACTACAGTAGTTCAAATAGACTTAAGAGTAACTAGTCCAAAACAATTGTGGATAAGTGGCCCCGTGTAATTTCTTATATACTTCTTTGCTTAGTAATAATAATATGAATGATTACTTAAGCCCTAACAAATTGTTGTATATAGGATAACAAGGAAACCAGTTCAGTTTCAGTTTCGTCCATTTTTCACCCTTGATTCATATTGCAAGACTTCTGTCCCAAATATAGTACATATGAGAAAATCCTCCAGATTTAGGATTTCAGAATATTGAATTCTAATAAAAGTTGGTGTGAAACATTACGCCATTTGGTTTGAACCATTTTGTCTTCTTGGTTTGAAACATTTTGTCGCGCTGGTTTGAATACTTTTGAAAAACACTGTATCATGTGACATCATGTCTGATATCATGTCTGACATCATGTCTGATATCATGTGACATCATGTCTCATATCATGTCTCATATCATGTCTCATATCATGTCTCATATCACATCATGTCTCATATCATGTCTCATATCATGTCTCATATCATGTCTCATATCATGTGACATCATTCTGATATCATGTGACATCATGTCTCATATCATGTCTCATATCATGTCTCATATCATGTCTCATATCATGTCTCATATCATGTCTCATATCATGTCTCATATCATGTGACATCATGTTTGATATCATGTGACATCATGTCTCATATTAGATGATGTCTCATACTACATGATGTCTCATACTACATGATGTCTCATACTACATGATGTCTCATACTACATGATGTCATACTACATGATGTCTCATGGCTCATTGCTCATGGCTCATTTTAAAAATCTACGACGATGAGTGTGATATCTACATCAATGGGAAGCTCAAGCATGTGGTGTGAAAAAGAATGATCAAGTGTTGGCCCATACGATCTGTAACTTGGTGGATATCTTGTCGAGCTTATACTCTCTAAAGAATATACCGAGGTAATAGAAGCACTTAGACATGCATCTCTAACATCCTGTTGTCTTCTTTTCCTACATCCTGTTGTCTTCTTTTCCTACATCCAGTTGTCCTCTTTCCCAACATCCGGTTGTCCTCTTTTCCAATATCCTGTTGTCCTCTTTGTGGTATTCCCTAACTTACTTCAATTTTGGACAAGGTTCGACCCATTTTCTTTCAATGCTCCGTAGCAGTCATTTCGGAAGAATGGAAGATGTCAGGCAACTTCGTCGATTCAATGCGCTGTTGGAAATCCTGATACTGATTTCAAAAAGCTTGATGTCTATTACTATTATATCCAGACTCTTATCACTTATCGAAAACCAATAAAACGTCGGATTGATATTGAAGCTCCTGATGCATTTGATTTGACTCCATTGACGCGTGATTTATTTTTTTAACGCTCAAGAACATCTTCTACTTCAAACCGTTTTATTGACGACGCTTTTGAACTTGATTTCATTGAATTTCAATGGTTCATAGACGGAGGTCTCAAAAGCCACGATGCAAACTTCCATTTTTCCAAACATTTCAGTTTTCTCTCTCGGAGTTTTTTTTCACTACATTTTGAAGTTTTCTCCGACCTGAATTTATAGACTTTTAGCCTATGAATAAACGTGTATATATAAAAATATATATAGAATAGACATAGGACTAGATAGAATTCAATGGCACAGAGTACTTCCCTGCTTAATTCTCTTAGACTAAGCCACTCTTGGCCTTAGAAGATAATTATTCATATTAGCCACGAACACTTTGTACAGTATCACTGTGGAACAGTAGACCACCAGAGCAGTGTTGCGAAGGTCACATTATCACTGTGGAACAGTAGACCACTAGAGCAGTGTTGGGATGGTCACAGTATCACTGTAAAACAGTATCACAAGACATTACTCTGTATCGATAATCTTTGGAATCACCTTGCCGGCTTCATCTCTGTTATGGTGGAGCAACTTCTCGGCCTTTTCTGCGTCCACCTCAAAGTACTTGGGGTCATCCTTGTGCGCCTCGAATTCTCCATCGGAAACCTCCTCATAGACTGAGTAGAGTTCGTCTGCAGAGACGGTACCATCGACTGTTCCGTCATTTCCCTTTGGTTGCTGCGTAACGTCGGCGGCCTTGACATTCTTGGACGCCTTCGTCTTCTCCTTTGGCGCCTTTTCCTTCTTATCCTCGACCGACTTGTCCGACTTGTTTCTGCTGAGCAAACTCTTCAATTTCTTGGGAAAACTCTTGCTTCTGCTGACGTGTTCAGGCTCTGAAGGTGCTGCTGCTTTGGCCTGGGCATTGCCAGAGTCACTAGACCTGGAGTTACTACTCAGGGAGGGCGCAGCAGATTTGGAGAATCCGGAAAATCCGCCAGGACCGGAATTCTTCCCAGAACTGGACCCAAGTGCTGTTCCGGCGAAAACTCCACCGGTGGCAGCAGCGGCGGCAGCAGCAGCCGTAGCAGCAGAAGAATATTTCTTGTTCTTCTCCTGTGCTTCACCTCCAGCACCTTGTTTTCCCTGGGACTTTCTCAATTCAGCGTCGTCATTCTCGATTTTCTTCGACAACCGAGACACCTCCAGTTCCCTTTCTTCAATCAACTTCTGGATATTGTCCACATCCTTTTTGTCCAGATCCTGAGAGGTCAAACGAGCCTTTTCCTCCCTCAACTCTCTGATTTTTCTCAAGTTGACCACCTCTTCCTCCAACCTTTGCTTCTGCAATTCTTCAAAGTCCAATCTTTGTCTTGCAAAAGCAATCTTGGACTCGTGCTCCTCCTTCATCTTGTTCATTTCGTCCAACTTGGCTTGGGCCAATCTCTCGGCCTCTTCCCTGTCGGCCTGAGCCTTGGCATCTTTCTTCTTCTTCAACTCTTCGATTTCTTGTTGCAAGCTTTCAAATTCTTGTTGGTTCTGCAAGGTTCTCTCCTTGTAGACCTTCTCTCCTTCTTCCTGCTCGGCTAATAACTTTTGCTTCTCGGCTTCACGGCCCTTGATTCTTTCCTGACGTTGGGCTTCAGCATCGTCGGGGGGCAGAGCAGATCCTGCAACAATGGTCTTTTTCTGTCCCTCCAAGCCCTTGGCCTCCGAAGCCTCCGCAGCCTTAGATTTCTCCTCAGCTTCCTTTTGAGCCTTCTCATCAGCCTCTTTCTTGGCCCTTTCTTCAGCTTCCTTTTGGGCCTTTTCTTCAGCTTCCTGCTTGGCCTTTTCATTAGCAGCTAATCTGGCTCTATCCTCAGCAAGGAACCGCTCTTTCTCCTCGGCCTCCATATGCTCTCTCTCCTCGGCCTCCTTTTTGGCTTGCTCCTCAGCTTCAAGCTGGGCCTTTTCCTCGGCCTCCTTTCTCTCCTTCTCCTCCTGTTCAGCACGCTCTCTCTCCTCAGCTACTCTTTGCTTCTCCTCCTCCAACTGTCTCTTTTCCTCCTCAATTTCAGCAAGGATCTTGTCGGTAGCAGCAGCCTCCTTAGCCTCCACGCGCTTCTGCTCGTGTTCTCTGGCGGTTTTCTCGGCTAACTCCTGCTTTTCGGCGTTCCAGTCGTTGTACTTTTCCTTGGCTTGATCGAGTCTCTTTGGACGCTTTTCCTTATCGGATTTCAAGCTGGCCAACTTGGCAGCGTAAGCAGCCACAGCAGCACTCAATAAGCCGACCTCGGCAGCCAACTTGGACTTGGACTCCTTCTTTTCTTCCACGCCCTTTTGAGCAACTGCCACCTTTTCATTCAAGTCCTTGGTGGTGGTTTCGTTCTTCTCGTGGGCTTCTTTCTCGGAAGCCAACTCTGCAGCAAGGTTCTTGTGGAACTCCTCACGCTCGGCCAATTCCTTGGTCAACTTTTCGATTTCGTCGGCCAACTCAGAATTCTTGTTATCCACCTCGACCTTTGTTTTCTGCAAAGACTCGATTTCTTCGGTGGTGGTGGTCTGGCCAGTCTTGGCGTCCTCCAACTCCTGCTTCTTAGTAGCCTCCAATTCCTCATGGTTCTTGAGCAATGTGGACTTGTCGGTTTCATGCTGCTCCACAGCCTTCTTTTCCCTGGCATCGTATTCTTCATTGGCAGTGGAGATTTCATTCTTGGTTTGAGTCTCGAAATCTTCGGCAGTCTTGGTACTTTGATCCAGCTCTCTGGAAATGGCTGCAAGCTTGGAGGCGATGTGGTTGTCGAACTTGGCCTTTTGCTTATCCAACTTAGCCTTGTACTTGGAGAGTTCCTTGGCCAACTTGCTTTCGTGCTTAGCCACCACGGAATCAGCCTCGCGCTTCTCCACGATCTGGTCGTCTTGACGAGTCTTGTCGACTTCTTCATTGATGTTGGCAATCACAGGAGCAACTCTCTTGGCAGCAATGTCCAACAATTGTTGTTGAGTCAAAGTGAGCCCACTTCCCAAGTCAATGACCTTGTTGGGGTCATCAAGGGTCCTAGAAGCAGAGCCAATGGCAACAGCATTCAACTCCTGGTACCGGTTGAGCAAGTTGGGTTTGTCCTGCAACTTCTCCAAGACCTCATCCTTAGGAGGCTCCACGGGGTCGTACTTGGCGCCAGGTTGGGTGACGATCTCAATGGGGGTTTCCTTGACTTGCTTCTGGATATCGTCATCAGCAGCCTTGCTAACCACCACTTCGTCCTGCAGACTGCCCTCAGCACTTCCGTCCACAGCACTTCCCTCGGCAGCAGTACTCTTTTCAGTCTTTTCAACAGCATTGGACTCTTCGAAAACCTCGGATTGCTCTGCATCAGTCAATGGTCTTTCAGATTCGAGGTCAGATGAAACACCACCCTCGTGGTCACGTGCTTCCGCCTCCTCACCTTCACCTTCACCTTCACTTTCACCATTGACTTCACCCTCTTCGGTTTCACCTGCTTGTTCGGTCTTTTCGGCGCCTTCTTTCTGTGCGTCCAAATTGGGGTGCGAAGTGTACTTTTTGGGCACCTTGATTTCGGACACATTGTTGCTATCTTTAAACTCCTTGATGATGTTTTTACGGCCGCCGGAACTTCTGAAAGGGGAAGTCCAAGCGGACGAGGAGGTCAATTTCTTCAATCTGGTAGAGCCCTTGGTGGACTCAGCGCCATTGGGCACTTCGGTTGCTTCTGACATGGTTCAGGGGTGTATCAGAAATAAGGAGTAGGAGTAACGAATAAGGTTAGTTGACGAAATAGGGAGCCAGCGGGCGCGCCCCTCGGAATTGTGAGATAGCAAAGTTGCGTCGCAGAGTTCCATGCATGCTGTATGTGGCCGGAACTCAAATAGTGCGGGATCATCTGTATGTCACGTGATTGACTACTTATCACCGGGGGTTTAAAGAGATACCCGGTGAGCCCAAGTCATGGGTCCGAGGGGCCAGAATAAACCGAGGTCCGAGGGTCAAAGTCATGGTCCGGGTCTCCAATCAGCCGGTCCTTAGCGATTCCTGGAGTTCGCAGTGCCCTATATTGAAGAGCCGGAATATCAACTGCCCAATGGTTATGAGCGTCTATATTACAAGATATGAAAGCGACTTGAAACACTTGGACTTGCCATCCTTAGTTTGAGCATGGTGTATTTAAGGCTTTGGATATAGAACCTATAAAGGCTTGCTGTAAATCAATTTGCAGGCCATACTATGATATCACTCTTATTGCAACAGTAGGGGTAGCATTAGGTTCCGGATCTGGGGTCTTATATACTTGTATGCAGCAAGGGTTGATCTCTGTTTCATATCTGAAACATCCATATCTGTACACACCCTCGCATGTGCATGATTGATGAAACAAGGTGGGGTATGGTGATCCTCATGCACGATGGTTCACAAAACGATCGACCGTGCATAATCGCTGCAATATATAAGGAGGTGCACCCGCCCTTATTTTTACTACTCTTAACTAAATATGTGGAGACGATATAAGAAGGCCATTCAATGCCCGAACTCTTCTTGTGTCAATGACTCTATAATACCTCATGCTGATCACCTCTAAACAAGCCCCATATCAATCAGACCAAACAGACCAAACAGACCAGCCAGACCAATCAGACCAATCAGACCAATCAGACCAATCTTCATACTCATATTCATACCATTTAGATGATAATATAAGTCCCTCAGACTTGATACTATTAGATATTATTGTTCCTATCTAATTTATTCCTGAGGTATTGGGAATCGATGCAGACATGACTATTCAAAACTTACTGTGTACTCTTGCTTACTACCCCCGCCCCCGCAATTTCTTTTTGAAGTTGAAGTCAATCGAATGTTCAATAGGAGTATTCAATGGCAATGAACAAGGGACTTTCGACGGAAACAGCAAAGAAACGATCAAAAGCCCGATGGAGCAATGAGCATCTAATTATTCAATCTTTTTTATTACTAAACTATTTACCAATCCTTCAAGGATTCCAAGGGTCGTTGTCTTTGAGGGTTCATATTTGATATTCAGAAACTCCTGCTGACTTTCCTGAAAACAATGTGTTGGAGAGCTATTAAACATCCATGAAATGTTAGTGCCCGCTGTCCACATGTCTGTTTCCGTGTGGCTCCCTTTTCCTTGATTCGTTCGGATATTTTTTTTCTTTTTACCTTTTTCTTTTTCTTTTTCTCTTTCTCCATTTGGTTTCTTACTTGGTTATTTTGTTGGTTCTTGGGGGAGGGAGGGCCTGGTCCCTGGGAGTCTATGAGAAGCGAGATTGTGGTTCCAAGCCTAGTCACTATGAATATTAGAAATAGTCGAATTAGTGATTCCATAATGGCGTTTGATAAAGGTCCAGTTTGTTGATTCTGTTTATGTATTCCTTTGAATCTGTGCTTTGGTTTTCTTTTTTGGTTTTATTCTTGTGTTCTGTTTTTATGGAGATAGGTGGTGGTGAGGATGAGAGGATATGGAAGAGCTTGGGATTTATATACTTCGCAGTTTGGCACAATAACTGCGAAATCTGGTATGCTCATTTTCTGCTCTCACACACATGAAGATTTCTTTCGGCACATACCACTTTTAGTGGAATTGTGGTATGTCGATTTTGGCATTTCCATCTTGGCATGTCCATTTTGTGCCACTTTTGATGTCAATTTCGATGCCACTCTGATGCCAATTTTCATTTGTCACTTTTGATTTGCCAATTGTAATGTGGATTTTGATATGTCACCGTTTATATGATCAATTGTCTACAATTTACAAAAAAACGATAAAATTTGGGGCAGTCTAGAAATAATGTTTGCCAGACACCAGGACCCTAGACGTTTCATATTTTTTTCAACAAGCCTCCTGGTGGCCAAGCTGGCTAAGGCGCGAGACTGTAATTGAACTGTTATCTTGAGATCGGGTGTTCGACTCACCCCCAGGAGATTTTTTTTCGCCCCCTCATCTTCTGGGGAAATGTTCAAAAGTATTGGCTTACCGTTTTATTGAACTCTCAAATTGTGTCCATGGTTCTATTACTTTACTTACTATCACACAATGCAAGAAGGTCCTCCAAATAGTGGTCACGTGACCGATGGTTCGCCAATTCCCGGATGGCCTGCACCAACTTCCACAAGTACTCATAGTTGTGGCCACTGGCACCGATGCTTTTTTTGATTACCTGTGCAGTCTTGGAGATGTGCTCTGGCCCCACAAAAGAGGCATTGTTGATGGTGCCGATGTATATCATGGATTGGATGATATAGAGGCCGCCCTCCGTTTTGGGAAGGTCCCGGAAGACCTCGAGGTGCACGGGTTTGTACTCGGGGCCAAGCACGATGTCGGATATAAGAGTGGCATCCACACTTTGACTTGTTCCCCCGGTTCCGCCCTCGGCACTGTCCCCGGTTCTGCCCAGCTGTGCCCAGAACTGCACCTCATGCATGGTGTACCCATCCTGCTCCCTCACATCCAAATACTCCTTGACCTCGGCCACATTCTCCGGGGCTATATAATACGCCACCCCCCACACCTTCAAGTCGTGCGCCGCCAAATCCAGCACCCTTTGAACCGAGGTCCGAACCGGCAAACACTCCAGTGACTCAGTGATGAGATCCGTCTCGCTATGCTTTGCATTCAATTCGTACATGGCGAGATCATCGTGGAAAACCGCCTGCTGCTTAAGGTCTTCGAGTGAAATAAGCGTCACCACCCGGCCGGGGCTATCTGCAGTGCCTCTATGGTCGGCGGAACTCTGCCAGAACCGACGCACAAAGCCTTCTAGTGTGCCGGAGACCCTGAAGCTGAAGAGCGGTGGTGGCTTGAATATGAGCGACCCATAGCCTATGATCCACATTGCTTGTGACGTCATTGTTGGCCGGTGGTGGTAGTGACGGGTGGGAAGGTGCGTGAATGGTGCGTCTGAGTAAGCGTGTCACGTGAGCTATGAGCGATATCCGGGGCAGACGGGTATAGTCCTATTAGACCGGAGGTTGATTTGATACAAATTAGACAGAATCAGACAAAATCTCTAGACACATTTAAGACTGATGATTATTAAAGTATTTGATAGAGCAAGTGTTAGACAGTTATTGGACAGATATCAGACAATTATTAGACAATTATTAGACAATTATTAGACAATTATTAGACAATTATTAGACAATTATGAGACAAGTATTAGATAGAGACAAAAGAGAAAGGAACTCTATTAGATATTATTTTCATGAATATAATGTAATTGGGAAATAGAGTATCGAAAGACACTTAAGGCTTGGTTGAAATGAATACTGTTGGTGAGGTACTATGAGCCCAGGCGTTTTTAACGTGGTGGTATGAGCCCTGTTCTCTACCAGTACTCCAAGTTTAGAACCCCAATGGACATCACAGAGTATATAATATAGCCAGCACACTACCTCTAGGTAATAACCTCTTATACGGATTATTGTGCTGACACTACCGTTGTAAGTCTATATGCAGGACACCATATAAAATATGTACCTAGTTTCTTCTTTGGGAACCCTCTACCAAATTCTTTTATACACTAGGAACTAGAGAGTCATAGAATCTAAAAAATTTGAAAATTTGCGTGTCCTGCACATAAGATATATTTTGGCACTGAACAAGAGATCAACACGCCAAAGTCCACTTTTCCATATATCCCTAAACACAATAATGCACCCTTTACTCCTGAAACGAGTGTATATTTTTAAAAATACTGTAATTTGACTGTACAAAACCTATTGATCTGCATATACGTATTTTAAGATGCAGGTACACCCGTACACCACATAATTTACTCGAATAGTCACACCCGCATGTTTTAGAGTGCCAAGATTTCTGATAAGCCTATTCCTGCACACAGGACTAGGCCAGGCACCATGGGACAAGCAACCCATTCGGCCAAAACATGTTTCACATGTGTTTCACATGTGTTTCAGGTGTGTTTCAGGTTTGTTTCAGGTTTGTTTCAAGTGTGTTTCAAGTGTGTTTTAAGTTTATACAATGGCGGGCTCCTAACTGCCAGTCGTAACCGCCGCCTCCTCCACTCCCTCCCACCTGCTGCTCCACTCCTGCACCTTCCCCATCGTGCACCTTCCGCGACTTCAGCCTTCCCTTGCTAACTACTTTTCTCTACAATAAATGTCTCTAGATGTGGGCCCAGTTAGAGGTATGTTTCATGCTTGCATATAGAATGGCGTGTTTCAGCAGCAGCACGACCCGGCAGTTCTTTTTTTGAGAGCCAATCGTTTTGGTGATCTGGTGGTTATTGAGGCGCAGGTTACCGCCAGCCCCCCAGAAACGGAAACGGATGAAAGGATGGAACACTTATGAAACGAGATGGTACAAATGATACAGATGAACTAGATGATACAGATGATACAGATGAACCACTCATGAAACAAATGTGAACCAGATGAACCAGATGAACCACTCATGAAACAAATGTGAACCAGATGAACCAGATGAACCACTCATGAAACACTCAGGAAACGGACAGAACGGATCTGAAACAGATGAAGCACTCATGAAACACACCATCACATCATAACATCATCACATCATAACATCATCACATCATAACATCATCACATCATAACATCATCACATCATAACATCATCACATCATAACATCATCACATCATAACATCATCACATCATAACATCATCACATCATAACATCATCACATCATAACATCATCACATCATAACATCATCACATCATAACATCATCACATCATAACATCATCACATCATAACATCATCACATCATAACATCATCACATCATAACATCATCACATCATAACATCATCACATCATAACATCATCACATCATAACATCATCACATCATAACATCATCACATCATAACATCATCACATCATAACATCATCACATCATAACATCATCACATCATAACATCATCACATCATAACATCATCACATCATAACATCATCACATCATAACATCATCACATCATAACATCATCACATCATAACATCATCACATCATAACATCATCACATCATAACATCATCACATCATAACATCATCACATCATAACATCATCACATCATAACATCATCACATCATAACATCATCACATCATAACATCATCACATCATAACATCATCACATCATAACATCATCACATCATAACATCATCACATCATAACATCATCACATCATAACATCATCACATCATAACATCATCACATCATAACATCATCACATCATAACATCATCACATCATAACATCATCACATCATAACATCATCACATCATAACATCATCATCAACCAAGAATAGTACTAACTGCAGATTGAAAAGGCCCATGTTGCGTATGCCTGTATAGGCATCTTCAGCACGCTCTTTTCGCTCATGTCACTCTTTGTCAAAGAACGTCTATATATAGGAGAGGCCACTGTGGCCACCATAGCGGGGCTCATCTTGGGCCCACACTGTCTTGGGTGGTTTGACCCTCTTTCGTGGGGGAATGCAGAGCATTTGACCTTGGAGATATGCAGGATCGTCTTGTGTATCCAGATCGTGGCGGTAGCCGTGGAGTTGCCCCGCAAATACATGAAGAAGCATTGGCTCTCGGTGGCCTTGTTGTTGGTGCCCGTGATGACTGCAGGCTGGTTGATTGTGGGCTTATTTATATGGGTGCTCATTCCGCACTTTTCGTTCCCTGCTGCTCTTTTGGTTTCGGCCTGTGTAACCGCTACGGATCCAGTTTTGGCTGCTGCAGTGGTTGGTAAGGGTAAGTTTGCCGAGCGGGTTCCCGGCCATTTGAGGAACTTGCTTACTGCGGAATCGGGTTGTAATGATGGAATGGCATTCCCGTTTATTTTCTTGTCGTTGTTTATTCTCATCCACCCAGGAAACGCTAAGGAGGTGGTGAAGGATTGGTTTACGCTTACCATCTTGTGGGAGTGCATATTCGGCGCCATTCTTGGGGCGTTTTTGGGCTACATTCTCCGTAAGGCCGTTTACTATGCGGAGAAGAAGACTTTGATCGACCGGGAATCGTTCTTGGCGTTTTTCGTGTTCTTGGCCTTTAACTCCGCCGGAATTGGGTCCATGCTTGGTGTGGATGATCTCCTTGTGTCGTTCGCTGCTGGAACGGCTTTTGGCTGGAACGGAGACTTTGCCAAGAAAACGGAGGAGTCCCATGTATCCACGGTGATCGACTTGCTTCTCAACTTGTCGTTTTTTGTGTACTTTGGGGCCATTGTGCCGTGGGCCGAGTTCAATAGCCCGGAAATCGGGCTCAATGTGTGGAGACTCGTTGTTTTAGCCATTGTGATCATTTTCCTCAGAAGAATCCCCGCTGTTTTGGCCCTCAAACCGTTTGTTCCTGATATAAAGACATGGAGAGAGGCGCTTTTCTGTGGACATTTTGGTCCTATTGGAGTGGGAGCCATTTTCGCTGCTATTTTGGCCAGACAACACGTGGAGGAGCATGTTTCCTCGGAGGAAACCGACCTTTCCGATGTGCCTGCCCAAGGAACAGAACATTACCAGGTGATCGCCACGATCTGGCCCATAGTTTGCTTTATTGTGATTGTTTCCATCGTTGTTCACGGGTCTTCGGTCGCCGTGTTGGCCCTTGGAAAGAGATTGAACCGGATGGCCATCACCATGTCGTTCACCGTGACTAATACGCAGGACCAAGGAACTTCGTGGATGTCACGGTTGCAGAAATTGGAAAACACTTCAACCTCCTTCTCCTTGCACAGGATAGACAGTCAGGAGAAATCCTCCGAGCCCTTACCCCAGGCCAGCACTGTGGAAACGTCGGGAATCAAAGTCAGGCCTGCAGGAGGAGCCAGAAGAAAGAAACACCGGAAAAAGAAGGACAGAAGGCACAGCCAGCACGATGCCTCGGCCACATCCGAGCGGTCCAGACCGCAAGCGGAGTTTCTCCAGCTCGGAAGAAGCCCGTCTGTGGCAGTTTCTCGCGAGGAGACCTCCGCAAAAGAAGCCTCTACCGAGGATTCCTACAATTCGTCGGATAATTTCAAGGAAGAACGGCTCAAGAACGACGAGTGTGTGCAGGATAATATGGGCCCTGCCAATGTGTATGAAGAAGGCAATAAGGTGATGATAGAAGATGCAGACGGAGAAATCATTGATACAGGGTACCAGGAAAGCAACCAATCAGAAAACGAAAACAGTTCGATTGATGGGCTGACATCCGGCGGCATGAGTCTCCATTCGGAAGCATCGTTACGGCGCCACATGTCGGAATACTCAGTTGTTTCTGAAAAGTCGCTAGACTCCACGCCCTCGGAGAAGGCACACAAGGGACCCAACCGCAGAAAGACCATCGTCAAGTCCGAGGGAGAAGGCCGGGGCAAGCGGTTCTACGCCCACAGAGTTGACAATATGTTATTAATCGAGAATATCGATGGAGATATCATCAGGCGCTATAAGTTGAACAAGCATGCCAATCCCAAGTCAGCCAAACCAGCCAATCCAACAACTCCAAACCGGTCCCGGTCCGGTACATTGGTGGGCAAGGCGCTTTCCATGGTGGGTATAAAAAGAACCCGAGATTCCGATACGGCCACGGAACTCATCCACAGCAGTCCACAGGAACAAAACTCCGAGATGGCAGTGCCTGAATCGGTTCTAGAACAAGCAGAACGCATTCCCCATTCGGAATACGAAACCGACGAAACCGACCACAGTGAAGACGATGAAGACGATGACGACGACTTGCCGGAGGAAACAGAGGTGGAGCGCACCAGACGATTAGCGGCTTTGGGTAAGATTTCCAACGGCCGTCGTGACGCCAGCGACGAGGAGTAGTCCAACGACGAGGGCGACGAGGAGTATTCTAGCCACGAGGAGTAATCCAGCCACGAAGAGTAGCGCTATTAATACACTATAATCAAGTTGTGGCGAGTAGAGGAGAGGAGTAGAGATATATCTAGAGAAAGAAAAGCCATTGAAAAGTGAGAGGATATATGTCTACAGAGGAGCTATGAAGTGATGTCTTGGTAATAAAACTGGAATCATTCATTGGACCGTATCATAATTATATTACACATGACTTATTCGTTAATATTGTATGTACACTGCAGTCGAGAGGAACTAGCAGTAGTCTGGTAGAGTATTGAAACCAGGAAACAATAGGATAGACTGGAGTATTAGTAGACTCGTAGTAGACTAGTAGTAGACTAGACTGGACTAGTAGCTAACAACAGGACTGGACTAGTTGAACTAGACTGGACTAGACTGGACTGAACAGAACTGACTAGTTGGACTAGACTGATAGACTAGACGTAGACCATGAAGTTGCTAGAGTGGTTGGAGTTGCTGGAGTGGCAAGAGTTGCTGGAGTGGCAGGAGTTGCTGGAGTGGTTGGAGTTCCTAGAATAGCTGGTGGTTGGTGGCTGGTAGATCTGGCGACCTGGCGACCTGGAGACTTGGAGACTTGGTCATCTAGTGTTCAGCATGAGGAGCAGTAGGCAAGTCAACCAACGACTTCTTGATGGCCTCCACACCCTTGGCCAAGTCGTCCTCGGAAATCACAAGTGGAGGAGCCAATCTAATGATGTTATCGTGCGTAGGCTTGGCCAACACTCCATGGTCCTTCATCAATAAGCAAAGGTCCCAGGCAGTTCTGCCGTTGGTCTTGGTATCGTCAATGACAATGGCCGACAACAAACCCTTACCTCTGACCTCAGAGATGATGCCATTGAACTCAGCACTCAATTGCTCCAACTTGGATCTCAAAACTGCACCCAATTTGTCTGCTCTTTCCACCAACCTCTCATCCTTCACCACCTGCAATGCAGCCATGGCAACCTTACATGCCAATGGGTTACCTCCATAGGTAGAACCGTGACATCCAGGAGTCAAGGTCAACATGATGTCCTTCGACGAGAGAACTGCCGAAACGGGGTAAACTCCGCCGGAAATGGCCTTGCCCAAAAGCACAATGTCAGGCTTGACGTTTTCGTAGTGTTCGTAGCACAACATCTTGCCTGTTCTGGCAATACCCGTCTGGATCTCGTCACAGATCAATAACACGTTATGTTGCTTGCACAATTCCTGCACCCGAGTGAAGTAGCCTTCAGGAGGCACCACGATTCCGGCCTCTCCTTGAATAGGTTCCAATAAAAGCGCAGCAATTTTATCGCCAGCATTTTTAAATGCTTTTTCAACATCTTCAATGACTCCATACCTCAACAAAGAGCCCTTGGGCTCGCCGGGAATCTGGGGCCCCACACCACTCAAATAAGGCCCGAAACTTGTGGTGGCATCGGAATCAGTGGACATGGAAATCACCCCCAAGGTTCTGCCATGGAAGTTATCGACTGCAGACAAAATGATGGCCTCGTCGTCCTTGATACCCTTCTTCACGTACCCCCATCTTCTGGCCAACTTCAATGCGGTCTCAACGGCCTCAGCACCCGTGTTCATGGGCAACACCATCTCGTAGTTGAAGTACTCAGTGACGTACTTTGCATATTCACCAAAAACATCGGAGGAAAATGCTCTAGAACATAAGGTTAATTTGGAGGCCTGCTCTACAAGCGCCTCAATGATCTTCGGGTGACAATGGCCCTGGTTCACTGCAGAATATGCAGATAAGAAGTCAAGATATTCCTTTCCCTCAGGGTCCCATACGTGTGCGCCTTGCGCCTTATGGAACACCACAGGCAATGGGTGGTAGTTGTGGGCCGAGTAGTCTTGCTCGTATTGGGTGGCGGTCTTGGAGGAGATAGACATGTTTATTTTTTTTTTAAGCCTTACTATTTAGAGCTAACTATGGGTGGGGTCTGGGATCTCCAGGCGGCGCGCTGCCCTATTTATACATGGTCTGATGGTGGGGCTGTCGCTCGTTCTTGCCTATAGGTGTAGAGCCAGTGGAGTGCGCGCGGGCTGACTTGCCGTATACGCACGGGGTAAGCGCAGTGAGAGCGCAGGGCAACGGAGTGAGAGCGGCAGGGTAACGGAGTGAGTGCGTAGGGAGAGTGCAGTGATAGCGCAGTGATAGCGCAGTGATAACGGCCGTACGCTGTAGACGGAAGGAGAACCCGAGCCACCTCCACACACTATAATACATTACCACTACTACCACTACTACTACTACTATAGACTACTACTACTACTATAGACTACTACTACTATAGACTACTACTACTACTATAGACTACTACTACTATAGACTACTACTACTATAGACTACTACTACTATAGACTACTACTACTATAGACTACTACTACTATAGACTACTACTACTATAGACTACTACTACTATAGACTACTACTACTATAGACTACTACTACTATAGACTACTACTACTATAGACTACTACTACTATAGACTACTACTACTATAGACTACTACTACTATAGACTACTACTACTATAGACTACTACTACTATAGACTACTACTACTATAGACTACTACTACTATAGACTACTACTACTATAGACTACTACTACTATAGACTACTACTACTATAGACTACTACTACTATAGACTACTACTACTATAGACTACTACTACTATAGACTACTACTACTATAGACTACTACTACTATAGACTACTACTACTATAGACTACTACTACTATAGACTACTACTACTATAGACTACTACTACTATAGACTACTACTACTATAGACTACTACTACTATAGACTACTACTACTATAGACTACTACTACTATAGACTACTACTACTATAGACTACTACTACTATAGACTACTACTACTATAGACTACTACTACTATAGACTACTACTACTATAGACTACTACTACTATAGACTACTACTACTATAGACTACTACTACTATAGACTACTACTACTATAGACCATCTATCAACGTCCAGCACCCAGTTGGATACGCCAAATCCCCCACCAACTACTTAAGTAGCCCATCCTCCCTCTGGGCAGCCATCAAAAAGAAAAAAAACATAGTAAACAGAGTACCCATCCATTATACTCACTATATTCCTTACTCACTACATCACTACATTATACTATAAGGCTATACTCTACAAACTATACAAGAAGTTTATGAGCACGACCATTTTCCACATTCCACTTCCATAGTATAAAACCGAGGGCCAGCAAAAAATGGTGGGCCAAAGTCCCAAGTGACTACCCCAATGATACTCACTATACACTACACACTATACACTATACACTATACACTACACACTATACACTATACACTATACACTACACACTATACACTATACACTATACACTATACACTACACACTATACACTATACACTATACACTATACACTATACACTATACACTATACACT
>NKZD01002129.1:10343-32584 GCA_002370635.1 Metschnikowia cerradonensis | reverse complement strand
GTATGTGGTGTGTTGTAGTATGTGGTGTGTTGTAGTATGTGGTGTGTTGTAGTATGTGGTGTGTTGTAGTATGTGGTGTGTTGTAGTATAGTCACCGGTGATGGCTGCAAACATAAGTTTTCTCACAATCGATCTGTATTCTGTTTCATCACATTTTTCTTGCAGTTACTCCCATGTAAGCATATGAAGTCGTTCTTTATGTTTTGCTGGTATGTAAGTATTCCGAATTCCCCCTTTTCCAGCATACCCTTTTAGCATACGCTTTTAGCATACGTTTTAAACATACGCTTTTAGCTTGTGAATGTAATCCTCAAGGTTTAATCCAATTAATTTGTCCCCGACCTCTAATTTCATTCCCAAGAATTTCTTTGATGTTCCTAAGTCCTTCATATCGAAGTTTTTAGAGAGGTTCAACAGTAGGTTTTTCACATATGACTCATGTGGTCCAAGAATCAAAATATCATCAATATATGATCAATATATGATCAATATATGATCAATATATCACCAATATATCACCAAAATATCACCAAAATATAGTGCGATCATGAGCAACTTCCCTTTGTAGGGCTTGTAATACACACATGGTTCTGATAAACATCTCTAAAACCCAAATCTCTCAAACCTGAATCCCTCAAACCTGAACCTCTCAAACCTGAACCTCATGGTAACCTTATGAATGACTTGATGCCACACACGAGGGACCCGCTTCAATCCATATAGCGACTTCTTTAGTATAAAGACTAAATGTTCTTTTCCTTGTTGAACATAACCTTCCCCGGTTGCCTTATATAAATCTTTTCCTCTAACACTTCATTCAAGAACGCTGATCGTGACATCCATCTGTTTTATTATCAAACCTTGTTTCGCTGCAATGACTACGACCCTCCTTAAGGTCTCGTATCAGACCGAGTAGGCTTTAATACCTCTACGGGTAGATGTAGTCATGTTATATTCCAGTACAGTTTCTAAGTACAGTTTCTAGTACCACTTCTAGTACCACTTCTAGTACCACTTTTAGTACCACTTCTGGTACCATTTCTAGTACCATTTCTAGTACCATTACTCTGTTACACTCTGTTCATTTCATGCTCATGCTTGTATTCTTACTGTCTGTCTGTGTCTTTCTTTACTCTAAACTATGCCTCTGTCTCTGTCCCTACTCTAATTGTCAGTCTGACTCTGTACTTACTATACACCCGAACATCAACTCAGCCATTAAAATGATCTACCACGGTCTAGACCACAGATCTCACCTCGAAAAACCGCTTCAAGTAGTAGATCTGGAACAACGAGTTCATAGCCACCACAATGATCTGGAACACCGACCACCACTTGACCCGCGAGTTGGTCGACTCCGCCGTGTTCCGGTGAGTCCGTTCTCTGATCACCAAGTAGTTCTGCTCGGCCTTGACGTCGCTAGCCAACTGGCTCAACATCGATACGTGGTAGTCCAATGAGTCGGCGTTGGGGTCGTTGACGTCCACATAGATCACTCCGTGCACATTAAATGACACGTCCAAGTCCACACGTGACGACTTCTCATTGGAGAAACAGTATTGGTACTTGCCGTTCTGGTCCGCCTTCAACGTGAGGTCACCGTGATCCTGGCCTTGCAACGACTTTTCGATTCGGTCGTTGGGGCCAGTCACGTAGAAGTCCACGGTGTACTGTTCGGCGTTGTTGGGGTCCCGGGAGCCCACCTGGAAACTGATGGACAAGATATCGTTTCTCTTTAAGCTCTCAAAAAAACATTGCTTGCCGTGCGGAGGCAACAACACGGTGTGTGCGCAAGCCACGGCGAGGAAAAGGATCCATGCTCCAAACTTCATGCTAGTCTTGTGTAGTGGGTTTAGTGGGTCCTGTGTTGTAGTGTGCGACGAAGTACGTGACTTTTAATTTTATGTTTTTCTTGCGCGCTACGCGGTGCCCGCACGATTCTACGCCCATTGATTCTTGAAACATTAAATCTTTCTTGTGGTGCTGACAGCATCACGAACCATTGTACTCAGAACAAGTAATAAGTACCCAGTACTTGGTACCAAAACTCTGGTGGTGAGGCACTCGGTAATGTACTCTGGTACTGAAATCAAGTACTCAGTACTCGGTATTAACTCAGTACTAGGTAGTTCGCGAGATCTTAGACGACTTTGAGAGTATATTGCCGAGACTAGTGTTGCACTCTCGTGCCTTAGTCTGGTGCATCTCCTTAGTCTATATTTAGTCTCCACTTAGTCTCCACTTAGTTTTCACTTAGTCTCCACTGGGCTTCCACTTATCTGGTTCTTAGCCGAGCATTTGACGAACTCAGTCAACTTTGCCGAGAATCAACTACCTCAACACGTCAAATTTCCAAGTACTCTATCCAACTCTGTTGCATCTCCAAGTACTCTGTCCAACTCTAGCATTTCTGTAGCTTACCAAGTATTATTTAAACTTGACCGCTTGTTAGACGACTTGTAAGGGGTATTCGTGACGACTATTAGACGACTTCTGAAGGGTATTCTTGACGACCATTAGCCGGGTACTTGAGTACTGTTATTGGGTATTGGTATTGGGCATTGGCTTTGGGCATTGGCTTTGGGCACTGGGTATTGGCTTTGGCTTTGAGTATTGGTATTGGTATTGAGTATTTGAGTATTTGAGTAGTGACGAGTAGTGACGAGTATGACGGGTACCTCTTCCAGGTTTCTAGTCAATCTCTTCATTTTCAAATAACTCTAGACGACTATCCCTTAGATCCTTAGTTTCTCACTTGAGTATCTTTTAGTCAGTTTCTAGTCCAATTTATTTCGAGCATCTTGAGCTTCTCGAGTGCTTGACTGTATCCCTTAGTCAATCTCTGTTGAGGAGGTCCTATCTCCCAGTATTTTCCAAATCCCGTGTCACCGTTCTACTTGATTCTTAAATGCCTCCAATTAGTCCTTCACTTTGTGTAAAAAATTTCACTAATGAACAAGCTCATAGAGGCTTCATGATCTCATCATAGAGCATACGCTTTAACTCGCTAATAGACAATTCATCCTTGCGGCGGTCAAAGTCGAAAAAATCCTCGGGAATCGGCTCACACATGGGCTCGTCGTTGGGGTCGTGGTAGAGCTGGAGGTATGGGTGCTGCAACGCCATATCAACGGTGATACGCTTGGCCGGGTTGAATGCAAGAAGCTGCTCCAAAAGATCGAGCGCCAAGGGGTTAATGTTGGGAATGGCACCAAACAACTCCGTAAATGGAATCTTCTTGCAGAACGGAAGCAGCCGGATGTACTCACGAGCCCGCTTCAGCTTGATGTTGTAGTAGTCCTCGGAGTTGGGCGTGCCAAGGACCTCCATGATGAGCCACAACTGGTTGTGGTAGTCCCGGCCAGGGAAGAGCGGCCGCCCGCTCAACATTTCCGCCAAAATGCACCCTGTGCTCCACACATCGATGGCTGTGGTATACTCCTGGAACGTAAGCATGATTTCTGGCGCACGGTACCAGCGAGTGGCCACATACTCGGTCATAAAGCCGAAATTGTCCTCGGACGAAGCCACGGACCGCGCCAAGCCAAAATCACAGATCTTCAAGTCACAGTTGGCGTTGAGCAAAAGGTTCAGCGGCTTCAAGTCCCGGTGGAGCACGTTGGCCGAGTGCAATGCCTTCAACGCCCGCAAGGTTTGATAAATAAAGTATTGGATATGGTCGTCGGTAAGTTTCTGCGTGCGGATGACCTTGTGAAGGTCGGTTTCCATGAGTTCCTGGATCAAGTAGATCTCGTTGAAGGTTTCGTAAGAAGTTGGCCGCTGCAACGCCAAGATGCTGATGATGTTTTCGTGGTTGAAGTTTTTGAGGAGCTTCAATTCTCGGAGGGTCCGTAAACAAAGCATCAGCCGCTCGAACGGCTCGATCTTCTTGATGGCCACTTTTTGCTGGGTGGGCTTGTGAATGGCCAGACACACCACTCCATATGCTCCTTGGCCCACCACTTCGATCACCTGGTAATGATCCGACACATTGAAGGCAATGGACTTTTGGTTATTTAGAAGATGCGGCGATTGGCCGTTGGCAGCGTAGGTCTCAGGCCCGGGGCCTTGTTGCATCATGAAAATGGGTTGCTATAAGGGCGAATGCACGGGTCACACGGCTGATTGATGTTAGACGAGGTAGAACTTAGCCGGAATCAGGAATATTCAGGTACTACAGATCCAAGTGTCCAATCAAATATGTCCAAATATTCTAAATTTGAATCCTCTTAAATATCCTTAATCAAAGATCGTTTGAAAATCCTCTAATCCAGGTGATCCTATAAATGTTCCAGTGATCCTATAATGCTTAATTCGAAGTGTCTATCCAGGGTATCTTAAGGTCTATCCAAGCCAAAGTTGTGGAAGACGACCGGTATATATACAGATAAATTAGGGTCGGACCAAGCAAGGAAGGAGTTCACGTTGACGCGGAAATATTCAGCGCTCATTGGCATGTGTGGAACTTTATATAGTGCTGCGAGGTTTCAGATAGAAATGGAGGCCTCGCGCAAGTGCAGGATTAGCGTTGTTTCGGTTGTGATACACCGGGTGCATTTGTGACCACACCTGCAGCATGCATCGGGAAAAGATTATAAATACGACTGCGCCAGCCCGTCTTTTTACGGCTCCCCACGGCACTTGACGGCTGAAGGCTTCGCGAACAAGGCGTGAATCGGAGGTGCAGATACTGGGGGAATGACTACTGGCCGCAAGCATATCCACATACCCACAGATTGAGGAGCAGAACAGGGGTTCATTTTGCAAAAAAAAAAAAAAAGAACAGGTGGCCAAAAAAGGATGTTTGAGGATTTTGTGCATTGACGCTGAGGACCTGGTTTCGGTATCAATCTATGAAACATGGATGCAGATTCCGGGCGTAGTTGGCTGCAGGATGGTCAGATTATGATGCAGGCGGGATGTCGCGAGAAGTGAAACTCGAGATGAAACTCGAGGTGACACCCGAGGTATCACGAGAATGTGACGGCGAAGTGAAACCAAGCTACGGGGAAAAACGGCTAGACTAGTGTGGGTGTCACATGGTTTTGTGGCACGTGAAAAAAATATCCACAAACCTACACACCTACACACCTACACACCTACACACCTACACCTACACACCCACACCTCCCACACACCATCTACATCAACACATATATATATATACCCACTACACACACCCACATATACATATGATGTTGGCATGATTGGGTATAATTTTGATGAAATTGGTGATATATGCATCATGAGACATTAGAATTGCCTAATGGATGCATGCTAAGAAAACTATAAAGGACACGGTTCGTGCCTAAAACGGTCATACGGTTAATCAGGTGTCATTTCTCGTTGTGCAGGACCACAATAGATTTTCAGGGAGATCCTTTTTAAACTACGCCGATCCAATTTAACCTACCATAAAAACATTCGTCTACGCATGCTTTGCATAATGTCAACAAGACTTTTGGTAATTAGCTTTCGCCAATATCATACAATATGAGTCAATGGGTATACAGGCCCACACGGTAATCCTGACCCACTGCTCGCTAATAAAACAATTCATGAACATTACACGGATCCGTAGATCCTTCGTCGTTGATCTTCGTGATTTTCGTCATCAATCTTAATTGATCTTCGTAAGCTTTAGACATCCTTAGACATCCTCTACTTCTTTCTTCCAAAGAAGCCCTTCTTCTTTTTCGTTGGGTTCAAAGACGATGCGCTATAGTTATTAGCCTTGTAAACGCCCTGGTTACCGCTGAATGATGCAACAGGGGCAGAATAGCCCTGGTTGGACTCGTTCATCTGCGCAGACAAGTTGTTGTGGGGAAAGTCCTCGTGGAAACCCCATCCTAGACGTGAGCTCTCAAGCTGGTCTCTGTATGCGTGGTCACCAGTGATGGCAAACTCAAAGCCACGGATGGTGTCCAAAGGCCGCTCGTTCCGGTTTCTGGCGGGGTTCAGCATATCCACTTGTCTGATTGGCTGCCCGAAAATGTCTCTCATTTCCCCACTTTCGGCTGACAAGTACGACTGTCTTCTGCCATACTGGTTAGCTTCCTCAAAAGGCTGAGCCTCGTTGACTGCGGATAAAATGGGATCATGGATGTTGTGGGAATCCAACCGTTCGCCCCTGGTATCGGTCTGGCGTCCGCCGTCCTGGTTCTTGGAGCCGCTTCTAAAAATAGCCATTGCAAAAGTGTACAATGAAGAGCAAAGCCTTGATGCTTTTCGTGTTCAGTAAAACCTGAATGAAAGCTTTTGAATAATACTTTGGAATAGAGCCCAAATGTACTTTAATATGTGGTTATATATGTAGCCCTAATATGTAGTGCTAATGTAACCTGCCTTTATATGCCTTCTGGGATTTAGCGTTGATCTTTTATCTATAAATTTTCTGCTTTGAGCTTGGGGTCAATGCTTGTGTACTTGTAGGATAAATGTGACGTTAAAAGGGGCAGATTTAGGAATGTAGTTGTATTTTTTTTATGCTTGTGTAGCATAGCCTGGATTTGATTGTTTATGCAGGCAATCCCCCCCTGCGGCCAGCCAGCCATATTTATATATCGGGATTCCTTTTTGTGGACGAAATGCATGTACTATTTGCCCATGTTTCAGATTCGCCACCCAAATTATAAATGCAACTGATCCCGCTCTTGGTGAGCACCCCGGAACTCGTCAGATCCTCATTGCTGCCAAGCTTATCGATCGCATTCACCCTCGGTGCACGTTTCAGCCTCGCATCTCCAGATAAAATTGTACGACGCACTTTATTGTACGACGCACTTTACGTTGTGGGCTGAGTCGCGGATCAAACTGGTATGAGCATAAACCTAGAAAGCCTTGCAACGCGGTTCCATACAAAAAAAAAATGTGTTTCAAACTAGGTTTTAGATTGGTTTGAAAAAAGTGGGCTTTAAATATGGGCTCTACCAATTTGGATTTAATTTGGATTTAATTTGGATTTGATTTGGGTTTCGTCAATAATTTCGAATCTTGAACTTGCTGTCTTTTTGGACTTCTTAGTTGCTAGTTTGGGTGCAGGCATGCTATAGTTGCACATTCAGGGACTTGTTATGGCATCTGGTGTGTTGGTGTCACCGGGAGCGGAAGCCGGCGGCCCGACTCCGCATTGTGGGGAAACATCCGTGTGAGGCATTAAAACTCGCAATAATGTGTCAAGCTGCGTGCAGGCCCACAATTCTGCGGCCGATCGGCATTCCAGTTATTTTTGAACCCGCATCTCACGTCCAGCTGCTCACCGTTACACACTATTCTACATGGTCTGCATATAAGGGTTCTATTTAAAGCATCAACACCAACATCACAAGATATCAATTGGAAGTGATCAATTGGGGTTTAAGACTGTGAAGTGCATTATCAGTCGGTTTTTAATTGCGCTCTTTAAGAGTACCTGCCAAGAAAAAATCAGGCTTGTTTAGGAAACCCGCAGGACTACACTTCAGAGTCATGATTCTCTGTTTAGTTGATCCTAATACCTTCTCCTATGATTTAGGCACATGAAAATTGTTAATTGACTTAATGGCTTCAAGGTCTTCAAACATATCTCCCGGTCTATATACAGGCCAGAAGACACTACACACCAGAAGGCCTTACAAACTAAAATTTGCAATTTCCTAATTATCATTCCTTATTCGTTTATTACCATATATCTATGAGATGTTGTTCTGCTCTTTAAATGTGTCCCAGGCCTTATTCAACGTGACAAATGTGGCCTGGCAGATCATCTGGTCTTCAAGCTCATACTGGCCGAGTTTGTCGGGATGGATGCTGCTGATGACTTTCATATAATTAATCTTCACCTTCTTGGTGAGCATCAAGTCATTAATGGTGATTTTCTTGGTGGTAATGAATGGAAACCCAAGCCGTTGTGGAAGAACGTCGCTCAACGTCATGAGGAGATTGCGAAGATTATCCTCTTTGCCGCTGCTCCATTGCTTCACCTTATCGTAAACGATATCATGGAGCTGGAACTTTTCCTCCTCCTTGAGTTTTTCCTGCGAGTGCTGGGTCTTGACTCTCTCCAAATTCTTGTTCAGATTCGCGTTTGGTTTCGACTGGGGTGCTGGCTTGGCAATTGACTTGGCCACGGGTTTGGGCGGGTTGACCACGTTGTTGACCCGTCTCTTTGCATCCATGATTTTCTTGTCGTTGACGCCATACTTGCTGACCAACAAAAGGTACAACTCGAGGGCCTGGGGGAAATTTTCAAGCATCTCAAAACTTTCGGCCTTGCGGGTCAAGAGCCTCAAGAACCAGTACTTGATGGGCTTTTGGTTGATGTTCCACTCGGTGTCCTCGGCCGACTCGTCAATCAAGTTGATACCATCGTCACAACTTTGCTTGGCAAGCTTATAATTGCCGAGTTTTATGGCCGTGAGTGCAACGTTCAGGAGAATGACGATGCGGAGCTCATGGGTCCCGGGAAGACTCTCCAAACACTTGGTATAGGCATTGAGGGCCGAGTCATAATCTCCATTGGAAAAGAATTCGCTTCCTTTTGCTTTGAATGTGTCATAGTCAGACTGTTGGAAAGCGTTTAGAGGCTCAGCCGTGGCTAAACGCTTGAATGTTTTGGTATTGGAGGTCAATTGAGTCAATGAAGAAGTGGACGATTGTGTCGCCGTGGAACTGGATGCTGGAGCTGGTCTTCGGCGTCTAGAGACGGGGATCTCTTCAGTAGATGAAGCCTTGAATTTCTGGGCCGGAGAAAGCTTGTCATCAGTGCCAAGACCAAGCAAATCAACTTCAGGGACCTTTTCGTGACTTTGAGATTTCGTCTGGTGACTTTGTTGTTTCGTTTGATCACTTTGTTGTTTCAATTCATGATTTTGAGGTTTGGCTTGTTGGAATGCTTGGGGCAGGGAGTTTCTGGATGATACCAGCGAGGCCACGTGATTCTTGGGCCCACTCTGGGTTTCCTCTTTCCAAGCACTCTTTCTTTCAAAACTGTTTCTTTCCAGACTCCTTCTTTCCAAGTTGGAGTCTGCCTTCAACGCGTTTTGTCTTTCCTGGCGCCGCTGCTGTTCCCGCTCTCTTTGAGCACGAATAATACGCTGGATTTCCTTGTGGTCGATATTCTCTTCGTCGTCGCCATAATCTTCATACGCTCCACCACCGGCTTTTCGCTCCACAGCTTGGTCCTTGTATAAGGCCTGGCTCTTAATCCATGCAGGCATACCAGAGTCGTTTCCTGTATCGTGTGCATTTATTTGCTGCTGGATGTTGTTGATGTTTTTAATGACAGTTTTTTTGGACTTGTCAAAGAGCCAAGATGCTTTTTTATAAATCCCATTGGACATATCCTGGAAGGTGATTCCAAGGTCTTTCTGGGTCGGGCTTGGTTTGGCCCATTGCGTCAGTTGGCCCGGTTTGGCAAGTGCCCCGCGAATGATTAATTGCACACACTTTTCGAAATCTGGGCCCACACGTGCAATTGCATTATTGGATATTTCCACAGAGAAGCCCTCGGAAACCAAAGCTGCCAAAACGGCATCTGAATCTGTTGAAGGAGTATCTGTTGGTTGGTCATCAAAATCATCTAATTGGTCTTGAAAGCTTTGGTTGTGCTCCTGATGTTTTTGAGATTCCCTGGTATCGAACTGTTCGGCGAAAGCATCGGTGAACTCATCATCCAATAAACTCACTCCCTGCAGGCTCAAACCAACATCCTTCTTTTTAGGGGAGGAAACATTCAAGTTCCCGGCTTGTCCAGTTTCGACTTTTTTCTGCGGGGTCTCAAAAAAAGCAAGTAGATCATCATCTAGAGCGTTAGAATTCTGTTCCACTCCGTTTTGGCCTGAATTGGAAAGAGCACTCGCATTACTTTGATTCTGGCCCCCTGAGACCGAAGGCGATAAAAGGTCAAGGTTCCATTCAGTTGCTGTGGAGGAGTTGTTGCCAACAGAGAGATTCTTCATGGACAGGTTCAAGGATCGCTTCAGGGAATTGCCACTAGCGTGACTGAAGAGGTCGGAGAATGCATCTTTTTTGGGCGGGACCATTTTGGTGGCAGTGTGAGGTTTATTTGCAGATGATGATGTGTTCGAGAACGGTCACGTGCGCGTATGGTTTCAGACAATGTTTGCACCCGCGCCATACACCCGCGCCTTCACCCACATCCGTGCACCAGTACATCTACCCGCACCTTCTCGCATCCGTGCACCAGAACCCGTGCACCCGCACAACACTCATCTCACGCTAAAATTTTATGACCATATCCATACCAACGAAGCCATGCATTTGATGTACACCTTGGGCCCAGACGGCAAGCGCGTCTATACTTTAGCCAAGACCACTGCCGATGGCGAGATCACCAAGTCGGCTCACCCTGCCAGATTCTCTCCAGATGACAAGTACTCCAGACAAAGAGTCACGTTGAAGAAGAGATTCGGCATGTTGCCCACTCAAAACTAAGGAGCAAAAGCATTAGGAAACAGGGGATTTGGAATCCCTTGACATCGACATGTTTCCCTGGAGACATGTTTCTGCAGAGAAGTTTCTGCAGAGAAGTTTCTGCAGAGATACTCTGTTGAGTTTGAAGACAGACTCGGATGCAGAATGGACTGTATATTAATATGAAAAATACTTCAAGTGTTCTTGTAGACACCAAAGTAAATCCGGAAAAGGGCTAGAATGTAGACTCGTTCAGTTATTCGGAATGATCAACGTAAACAAGGGACAGCTCAAGTCAATTAATCGATCATCAATCGATCATCAAATGAATTTGATTAAATAGGGTCCCTCCGTTGGCCAGTGGCGTCGATATTGTATTCAGCACTCGTAGAGTAATTCTGCCACATCTGGGATAATACCTCGGAATCCTTATTTTTGTTGATGATCTCGTTGAGAGTCAAGTTCACATCGTGGACAGACTCATTGAGTGATTTCTGTAGTTAGTATTGCCAATAATGCTCGTTTCTCATTAACATACCATATTGTTTATGATCCGGGAGAGAAGTGCCACTTGCACCTGCTCGTGTGGATTATCCATAGACATCTCCGACATGGCAATTCGACAAATAAATGGGAGGGTAGTTGTATGATCAGAAGGAAATCAGATCAGATATAAATCAGATCAGATAGAATTTAGACAGATATAAATCAGATCAGATAGAATTTAGACAGATATAAATCAGATCAGATAGAATTTAGACAGATATAAATCAGATCAGATATAAAACCAGTGATGATGTCAAATAAGAAGAACAGTCAGAAGAAGATCACAGATAGGTTAGTCCTTCAGTCAAATAAATGGTCTTCACAGGTGGTCTTCAAATAGATGAGAATGGAGATTCTTAGGATAGATGGCCGGCTAGAGCAGGTGAAGATTTGAATATTCAGGTCTCTTTTGAATATAGTCTCAGCTTATAATCAGTCTATGATCGGAGAACCTTGCACTGTTTATATTTGTATTCTGAAGTATTAGGTATAAACGATTGTTTGGTTCTCCTGTTTAACGCGCGATGGGTGCAGGACACGGTGCGGGAGGGCCTGGTGCGTGGAGTGTAAAAAAATGAGGCTGCAATTTCGAGCTGCGAGGAGCTCCTTTTATATTGAGAATCCCCCTGTTTTGCAGCCACTCGCATCAACCCCTCTTTTGCCACCCCACAAAGCCAAAACATATATAAACCCCTCGTCCTCCCCTGATTAATGCCTTAAATTTCTTAGGGTCCGTTCTTTTCAGCTCTTTACAGTTCTCCTATTATCCAAGGTCGAACGGTCACTTGAAGAAGTTGCAATGAATGGTTCAAGAGAAGACTTTGCTTTGGAAGCTTAAGTACTGAAGCTGTTCATGTTTCATAACAAAAGTGACCATAATTCAGAACATTTATAATTTGCAAAGAAGGTGGAGTTGACCAAATTCGATTGATGGCTGTTAATGGTATTTATGCCAGAATAATGTTGATTTAAGACACAATCGGGTTGCCATTACATGGCTTTTGTATGATTCAGAAGTTACCAACGATAGAGGTGAGTAAAGAGATTTTACGACCAACTACTAATCATTTACCAAGGCTTATATCATGAAACGTTCTTCTCATTAGCATTGCTTATATCATGAAACGTACTTCTCATTAGCATTGCTGATATTATGAAACGTACTTGTCGCTAGCATTGGAGGATTATCTATTTACATGGGAATATTACACACGAGGACTAAGATAATACAATTATTTATAAGCTAGTTGGGATTGTTACATAATAAATATAAATTGAATGATACAGAGGATCATCCAATGGGTCTCTAAATAAGTTGCCAGGGTTGGTAGTTGGATGAGTAATGGGCGATGAGTCAGGTCAGGACTATCCTGGAAACGCAAAGTCGTTCATGAGACTATCGACGTTTTTCCACAACGACTCGTTGTTCATGTCAAAAAGGCTGGAAAAGTCCATTTCCTTGCGGTAATCAAAGTTCTTAGGCAGGCTTCTTAAGCCCAGCATGGAAGGAGACTCCTCTGCCCTTACGTTGGGCGAAGAAGTATCACTATTAAGCACCTTGAATATGGAGCCTCTGTTGGACGCTGCTATGGGCTGAGGATCCAAAGGAATGGTCCGGATAATACGTCTGGCCTTGGACTCTGCATCCTGAACACCCGAAAGCGTCCTTTTCTTCCGGCGTGTGGAGCTGCTTCCCGAACTTCCAGGTGTGGTTTTCAGAGAAACAGGTTTTTGGGGCGATTCCTCTTCGGACGAAACAATTGCCTCATCACCCGAGTCGCCCAGTTCGTCCTTAGCCCCCGGATCAGTTTTAATGTTCAATTTGGCCATTCCCACCTGGTCTCTCATGATGGATAAGCAATCAAAAAAGACCGAGGCCATCATCCGGGATCTTGTTTTAAGAACAAAGCCCGTCATGTTCTTTTCGTCTAGGGTTCGGAAAAGCTGCCACATGTTCCGCATGATTCCGCTGGCTCGGTATGCTATATCATGCTTAAGAACAGAGGCCTTGGCCACGAGCCGGATGGCCACAGTGTACGTTTCTCTAGAGGCGTGCATATCAAGGGCGGATTTTAGGGGAGAATTGGCCAACTTTACAATCACACATGAAGCTTGCCATAGGTTCAAGATCTGCACCACGGGCAAATACTTAACGAAATCCTTTGTTTTGGCCTCACACATCTGCACATGTTCTATGAGCGAAACCGCAGCATAGAAAAGCCGAACAAGGCCTTTGGAGAGCTCAAAGGGCGGGAGGTGTTCTGCATCCAAGAAATAGCACGTGAGGAGATGAATCCGGGCCACGATCAGATGGAATTTGGTATACCCATTTGAGGAAGTCGAGTGATGGGAGTGATTCTGCAAGTTAGAAGAAACATTCTGATTGGGATGGGAGGTTTGGGACTCAGTCAGGTGCTTGATTTCGAGGTCTGAAAGCTGGTTAATTAACACCTTGAGAAGAGCCACCCGGTCTTTGATGTCCAACACGCCTGTATGGGATGACGAGCCCATATTGAGGGTTTTGGCGACCTGGTCCTCAAAATGGGCGAGCTCCATGATGTGTCTTGTTTCTGTCAGAAGAGAGCAGTGTTGGGCGGAGAGGAAGTCGAACTGGACAAATGCAGGAAACCCGAAAGCCGTGGCGATATTTTGCAGAACAATGTTGCAAAGAATCCAGGTCCGGGTTTGTTCCTGAGCCATACTAGACAAGCCGGTGCTTTGGGGCATGTTTTGGGAATGCTTCAAGTGCTTGAGGTGATCACCTGACGAATGAAGACCAATACGAATGGCCTGGAAAAGAGCCACACCAATAGTGTTCCATGAAGAGTCTGCACTAAGAGAGGATGTGAGAGGAGGCCAGAGCGTGTAGAGGAGAAACGCTTGCACGGAATAGACGGAGCATGCGTTCATGATGGGCTCATCGGTTTCGGTGGGGTTATAACGGGAGATGGGCGAGATGGTGATTTCCGCAAGAATGTTTTTAATGTGGGGAGTCAAGCCCAAAAGAAGTTTTTTGCTATCATTGATGCGTCGGAGCGCTACGAACATAATGACCCAGAAAAGGGCGGGGCAGAGCCGGTGGATACGTTCGGGGCCCTTGGAGACATCGATCACGGGGAGCATGGGGTGGTAATTCTGCATATACTCCATGTACAAGTCCCGGATGAGGTTGGAGTCGAGGGTGATATCCCCTAGGGATTTTTCCTCACAGAATAAGTCTGGTTCTGGCCCAGAGATTCCAGCCGGTCCAGCCAATCCATCCAGATTGGGAAGTCCATTGGAAATCCCGGTATTGGGTGGGTTCGAAAATTCATGATTTTGTGAATTTATTGGATTATGAGGATTGCGTGGATTGGAAGGGACTCCAGTGAAAGTGGTGGGGTGGTACCCCGGAATTGGGCCTTCGTGCTCCTGCAACTGTGGAGTGAGACGGTCATACGGAGAGATTTCTCTTGAGGCATTGATTATTGGAGAGTCTTGCTGTGGGGTATTTTGTCTTGGAGAATTAGGTCTTGGGGAATTAGGTCTTGGGGAATTAGGTCTTGGGGAGTTTGGCCTGGGTGAAGGTGCATACATGGGAGACTTCATATACTCAGCACCTGGATTCACGAAGGCATCCTTGAGTTGCTTAAGTTCCCTCTCGATCAGCGCCAAGCGTTGTGTCTTATCGGTCCGTTTGAAGTCCGGTTCCGTCGAGCACTGGATGTTCTTCTTCATGCACCGGGTGCAAGGGAGAGGGTGTCGTTCACTGGCATCACACTTGGACTTTTGCTGTCGACACCCCGTGCACGCAAGCCGCCTGGGTTTGGGGTTATAGTCGTCCGGTGGCGCCAGGTGGTCCTTGAGACGGTCTTCATCCTCCAGCTTGGGATCGGCCTCTAGCGACGAATCTAGGTGTTGGAGATCATGTGAGAGGTTGGCAATATGGGCCAAGCGGTCGAGCGACGTTTTCGCCATGCTTCGAGGTTGAAGGTGCAGAGTTTGAGAGGAATTTAAAGAGGGGCTTAGAGGAAAGGAAATTTGGAGAGAGGACGGAGTGAGAGACTCTGGCTCTGGAGATGAAGATTGGGATGCAGTTGATTGGAGATTTTTCGATGCGCATTCTGTGCATGGTGCGTGGTGATGCGTTCTGAGAAGTCATCTCCGCATCGAGCCATGCTTTCGTCCTTTGTGCACGCCCCCGCCGATACAAAGCTCCTCTTGGCCTCGGTGTTTCTCCGAAGAGCCAGTTTCGGGCTCACCAACCAGATCCTCGCGTTGTTTTTGGAGAGCGTCGGTATCTCCAAGCCTCGCATCGGCACCTTCATGTCGCTCACGTTGGTGGGCGATGCAGTGATGTCGCTTATTCTTACGTGGTTTTCCGATACCGTTGGCCGCCGCTTGGTGATGGCTACAGGATGTGTTTTGATGTTTGCGGCCGGAACGGTGTTTACGCTTTTCCTGGGTTTCTGGATGCTCTTGGGTGCGGCAATTGTGGGAGTGATCTCCACGCTGGGCGACGAGACTGGGCCTTTTAAGACCGTGGAGGAAGCATGTCTATCCCGCTTGACACCACCTCTGCAGCGATCGCATATTTTTGCCGTTTATGGGTTTTTGGGCACCTTGGGCTCTGCATGTGGCGCCCTGGTGTGTGGGTTTTTGGTGCAATTCTGGAGTGATGGTGGTTGGGACCTGCAGAAGTGCTACCGGGCGGCCTTTATGGTGTACTCGAGCATTGCGGTTGTGAAGTTGCTTTTGGCGATATGTCTCTCGGAGAAATGTGAACTAGGAGACGAGTCCGAGCCATTGATACAGAGTGAAGGACAGGGACAGAATGCGGGAGAGATTGGACAGACTGGACAGAAGGCCAATGGACCAGGACAGATTGGACAGATTGGACAGACTGGGGAAGAGATTGAAAATGGGCAAGGTCAGACTGGACAGATTGAAGGACAGATTGGACAAGGACAGATTGGAGGATCGCTTGAAAATGAACAGAATGGACAGCTCCAAAAGAGAGGATCGCTTGGACTCAGTGTGGAGCTGAGAAAACACCTTTTCCGGCTCGTACCCATTTTCATGCTCGATTCCTTCGGATATGGCTTCATGCCTCCTGCATGGATCGTCTATTACTTCCAGACAAAGTACTTTACGACGCCTGCAATGCTTGGCACTTTGTTCTTTTCCACTAATATTGTGGACCTGGTCTCGTCGGTGGCCTCTGCATATACGTTTTCTGTGTTTGGACCGGTGAAGGCGATCTTGGTGGCACAATTGCCCAGTGCCCTTTTCTTTGGTGCAATTCCCATGGCCTCATCGTTTTTCATAGGTGCAACGCTCTATTTTCTCTTCTGTGCGTGTGCTACCATGGACGTGGTGCCCCGGCAAATCTTGCTTACGACGATCATTCCCAAACAGGACTTGATCAAGGTGTTGGGTGTGGTAAACATTGCCAAAACATTTGCGCGGTGTGCGGGGCCGCTTTTCACGGGAGTTTTGGCTCAAAAGAACAGGCTTTACATGGCTTTTTATGTCAACTCTCTTTGTTTATTTGCAGCCGATACGATCCTCGGCTGGAGCTTTGGTAATTTGGACCGGGAGATCTTGGACCTTCATAAGTGATTTGTGAATGATTGAATGTGATCAGGAAGAAGAGAACATACGAAGAGAAGAGAAGAAGAGAAAAGAGAAGAAAGTTTTGGCTTCTACGGAAATTGTGTGGTTCCCGAAACCCTCACTGGCTCTGGAGCTGGACATTGTGAACTCAAAGAGGGCATGGTAACTACAAAAATGCCTAAAATCCCCAAAGGAACCATCAAAGCAGGTCACAACAGCCCCAAAGGTCCTGAAGGAACCGTCAAGACAGAACAATTTAGCCCCAAAAGCTTTACCGCAACCAGAAAGGGAAGTTCTATCACCAAAGGTCATGTCTCGACAGGCAAGGTAGGCTATTCCCAACCGAAAAAGGTATCCAACACCATTAGGAAAATGCCACCATTTGCCAATATGGCTTCAGAGAATACCTTTGCCAACATGGCTTCAGAGAATACCATTGCCAACATGGCTTCAGAGAATACCATTGCCAATATGGCTTCAGAGAATACCATTGCCAATATGGCTTCAGAGAATACCATTGCCAATATGGCTTCAGAGAAGACCATTGCCAACATGGCTTCAGAGAATACCATTGGTGTCATTGGTGTCTGTATTCTTGGGCTAGCTGTTTTGATAGTATTACAGTGATTATGCCTGGACTGTTAGATCCACCATAGGTAGTGCTGCTCTAGGCATTGAGGTATTTGGAGCCTACTTTGTCTGATCCTAAAAATACCCATTCCATAACATTGTACGGGGTACCAGGATGAAATGTGGAGAGTCTTCTTGCAAGCACCTAGTACTGACCGGACCAGGCAACCCCGTCCAATACTTAAGTACCAGATTCCACCTCTGAAGATTTATCAACAAAAGAAGATAATTTAGTACCTGAACGTTACACAAGAATTTAGGAGTCCCTTATACTATAGTGTAGTCAGTATAAAATGTCCTTAGCATAGTCGTCCCTTAGCATAGTCGTCCCTTAGCATAGTCATATAGTTAACATAGTCATATAATCAGCATAGTCATGCCCTTAGCATAGTCGTGCCCTTAGCATAATCATATAGTTGGCATAGTCATATAGTCAACATAGTCATATAGTCAACATAGTCATATAGTCAGCTAGGGATAGTAGATACCACCCACTGCCCATACTAAATCCTTTTAGGTCTGCCTTTAGTACCACCTTTAGCTATAAATCCGTACAGGAAAAATCATCTCAATATAAATGTTAATTAGAAAACACATTTATAATTTTTATAATCAATCTTTAATCACTTATCTTTCATTCATATTTATCCCCCTTTTACCTCTCATCTCATTAACTGTCATGCACGCTGAACCTCTATTTCAATAGGCCATCCATTGGCACAATGCTTATATAATGTAGTAGTATGGACTAGTATATAATATAGTAGTTGTTAGATCCACCATAGGCAGGGCCCTAATACTTGAGAGATTGATACTAGTATTTCAGGGCATCAGGACACCAGGACACCAGGACACCAGGACACCAGGACACCAGGACTACGAGACAGAGAAACAGAGACAGTAATCTAGGACACTGGAGAATGGAAATACTGAGTTTGGTGAATTACGAATTCCAATAACACCAACAAAATGATACGAGCTCTATATAACTGGGACCATTTCTGTGTTGGCCCAAAGTATTTGGTTATCCTAATTCTTGGTCTATCACTTATCTCAGTCTGCTACGCTCAGCCTACTACGCTCAGTCACTGGCATCTAGGAACTAGGAGTCATTAGAATTACCTTATTTCAACTTGGCTAGTGTAGTGGAGTCAGTGAGTAGCGATAGACTTGTTAGATTCACCATAGACAGGACCCTGTCTATAGAGGTAACATGTAGCCTAATCTGTCCGATTGTAACAATGGACAAGTGATCATTGTACGAAGTGCTATGATGGAAGTAATACAGAGTACAGAGTAATACAGAGTAATACAGAGTAATACAGAGTAATACAGAGTAATACAGAGTAATACAGAGTAATACAGAGTAATACAGAGTATGAAGTATTATGATGGGCATGATAAGAAGTTTCCAATGGTCATCTAATATTTTTAATTGACCTTCTTCTAACTTGTCATCAGGTATAATAATATATGACTCAAATTCTATAGTTTCTCCTTTCTCTGATACAAAATCTGAATATTTATATTTTCAATATCATTGTAACTTTGGCAATTGTTGAAGTAATTGCATTAAATATTACCTCCTTAAGTATTACTAGTGCTGTTTCATCAAGATTCTTTTCTCAAACTTTTCTTAAACTTTTCTTGAACTTTTCTTGAACTTTTGTTGTCTACACCAGGAGTATATACACCATTAGTTCCCATTAATAATATATTAACAGAATGGATTTCTCTCTAAGTTAAATTTAGCTTCTAGTAGTATAGGTTCGCATAAATTCTTCATCTTTTATTAGGTGTTAGATCCACAATAGGTAGAAAACTACCTATGGATACAATATGGAGCCTACGATGTCCGATTCTAGTAGTGTCTACTACAATTGCCGTGACGGGCATTTGATCGTTGTGACAAGTCGTGTGAATCCGCGGCCCTTTTCGAACACAGAAACAATCCTTACCATTGTTCTGGTGGAGAGTTTTTCGGTGTCACGTTTCTCTCAATGTTACATAAACCGCTTCAGTTCCTCTTATTGAGGAACCATCAACGAATACAAGTTCATGTTAAAACACGTTATAAAGAACATAAAATTAGGTATCTATCTACTTTATATTTGATATTCTCTATAGAAGTACTATGATGGCTAGCATTTGTTTTAGTGGAGAGTTTTTCGATGCTACGTTTCTTCCAAAATTATCTAAGCCACTATTGTTCTTCTCTTTAGGATTCATCAACGAACATAGTTTTAGTAAGGCATAAATGTATGAACGAATATAGTTTTAGTAATGTTCTGTTATTTATAACGTGTCTTAACCTAAACTTGTATTCGTTGATGGTTCCTCAAAGAGAGGAACCGGAATGGCTTATATACAGTGTTTTTCAAAAGTATTCAAACCAGCGAAACAAAATGTTTCGTACCCCTTTGCACAGTCTTTCAAACCAAATGGACAAGTTGTTGTATACAGGATAACAAGGAAACCAATTCAGTTCCGTTCGTTTTTCACCCCCGTGTTTCACCCTTGATTGGTATTGCAAGACTTCTGTCCCAAATGTAGCACATAAGAGGCAATTGTCCAGATTTAAGATTTCAGAATATTGAATTCGAAGAAAACTTGGTGTGAAACCTTACGCCATTTGGTTTGAACCATTCTGTCTTTTTGGTTTGAACCATTCTGTCTTTTTGGTTTGAATAGTTTTGTCGCGCTGGTTTGAATACCTTTGAAAAACACTATACGTACATTTGCGAGTCTTGCAATACCAACCAAGGGTGAAATCACCAACCAAGGGTGAAATTACCAACCAAGGGTAAAAAACGGACGGAACTGAACTGCGTTTTCCTTGTTATCCTGTATACAAAAACTTGTTAGGGGTTATGTATACAGTGCTTTTCAAAATTATTCAAACCAGCGCGGGTAAACGATTCAAACCACCATGACAAAACTATTCAAACCAAGAAGTCAGGATGGTTCAAACCAAATGGCGTAATGTTTCACGAAACTGAAACTGAACTGGTTTCCTTGTTATCCTATATACAACAACTTGTCCATTTTGGTTTGAAAGACTGTGCAAAGGGGTCCGAAACTTTGAATTATTGGTTTGTTTAATTTTGTCGCGCTGGTTTGAACCATTCTGTCTTCTTGGTTCGAAACATTTTATCGCGCTGGTTTGAATACTTTTGAAAAACACTGTATGTTGGAACGCGCGACATGTGACTGATGAACTTAAGAGACTGATGAACTTTACATGTGCCAGTACTGCATGTTCATGCCAAGCTATTCAGATGAAACAAGCTTGGGTATTGTTGAAGGAGACAGAGGTAGAGACAGAGGTAGAGCCAAGGCTCTATGGGCTTTCGCCTAGCTCTTGTGTAACTCTCGTCTAACTCTCGTCTAACTCAGAGCATTGTCTTGGAGAAGACAATGTAGATGAGAGAGATTGACGAGGGAGAGAGATTGACGAGGGAGAGAGACCGTTTAGAAGTTCCCAGGACTAACTAAATAAAGCAAGGATCCTGCTCAGTGTCGAGAGGCATCAATTGTGAAACAGAGATCACGAGCTCACTACTTTACATAGCATTAGAGTTATAAGAAAGATGACAGAACTGATTACCCAAGTCACGCAATTGAGAGAATTATTGCTGTCCAACTATATAACGGTTCCTGTATACCAATTGGTATATGCTAACGTTCAACACTATACACTCTCTATACTCTATACTACTCCTCAGTCTACTCTTCAAATCCTATTCTAATCTATACTCTATACCGTATTCTAAACCAATTCACTTTCACTCATTCACCTTGAATACTATACTCTACTATACTCTACTATACTCTACTATACTCTACTATACTCTACTATACTCTACTATACTCTACTATACTCTACTATACTCTACTCTACTCTACTCTACTCTACTATACTCTACTCTACTCTACTCTACTCTACTCTACTCTACTATACTCTACTATACTCTACTATACTCTACTATACTCTACTATACTCTACTCTACTCTACTATACTCTACTATACTCTATACCCTATACCCTATACTATACTATACTCTATACTGTCAGATCCGCAATGAGTAGACTCACCACCCATGGGTATTCTTAGAGCCTACGAAAGTCGATTTGACAGCTACTTGCCTCTGAGTCTGACTACTCGTTTCTTTTGTTGGTCGTTTCTTTTGGCACTGAATGACCAATTAGTCATCTCATCACCTCTAATGTGCAGACAGCCCCACCTCTGGCACACACCGCAGCACCACTCAACGTGGTATCACCGGAGCGCAAAGATGAATTTGAAAACTTCGAAGACTTCGATGACCTCGAGCAGTCAATCACTGTCGAAAACCCAATCTACGATAGGATCAAACACACATTTGACCTGGACTCCGAAGACGAGGCTCAGCCTGTGTACCACGAGTCAATTCGTCCTGTTACAAGCAACGATGAAACTAACAGTGCCGGTGAGTAGTAATTAGTAAGTAGTAAGTAGTAGAATTTCGTAGTCAGTAATACGTTAATACCGTAAGCAGGTAGGAAGAAGTCACTTAGTCTTTTATTAGTAAGTAGTAAATAGCAGTCAGTAAGTAGACAATTAGTAGTTAGTAGTTAGTAGTTAGTAGATAGTAGTTAGTAGTTAGTAGATAGTAGTTAGTAGTTAGTAGATAGTAGATAGTAGTTAGTAGATAGTAGATAGTAGATAGTAGTTAGTAGTTAGTAGATAGTAGTTAGTAGATAGTAGTTAGTAGATAGTAGATACTTCAATCAAAAATCTTGCAAATGACACGTATGTATGTTTGTAGAGTGTAGGAGTGCGGGTGACCTCCTTATATATTCGCATGGCTGCAAAACATGAAACCCCCCTAGTGAGGGGAATGCATGCGCTGCGAATATATAAGGAGGCCCCCCCTCCTCCCGCAAAAGTACCCACCACTTTTTTAGCTACATGTGAATGGTTACTATTTCTGATCTTTTTTAGTTGCTTGTGATTGGTTAATTGTGATTGGTTACTAGTGGTTGGTTACTTGTGGTTGGTTACTTGTGGTTGGTT
>NKZD01002129.1:0-10244 GCA_002370635.1 Metschnikowia cerradonensis | reverse complement strand
TACTTGTGGTTGGTTACTTGTGGTTGGTTACTTGTGGTTGGTTACTTGTGGTTGGTTACTTGTGGTTGGTTACTTGTGGTTGGTTACTTGTGATTGCTTACTATTACTGATGATCTTGGATTTACTGGATCCATCCTTCCAATCAAAAATCAATCATCAGTATCATGACCGACATTCTTAAAGGCTTGTCCGACCTGAATGATGGAGAAAGGAAGGAGCAACTTGAATACAAGATCATCACCCTCCGAAAAAGTTTGGGGAACCTGGGGCTCCACCAGGGAAAGGGCTTGGGCTTCAGGTGATTCGCCATACTCCGGGACAGACTTGGATATAGTTGACCAGATGGATGGCAGGAATGCCAAGAAGAATGTTTTCGTCATTGGTAAAACCAACAAACCTAATCAATTGATCCTGCATTGTTGAGACCTGGAATATTGGATCAGTTGATTCATGTTCCATTGCCAGATAAGGTTGCTAAAATATATATTTTGGAAGCAAAATTGAGAAACACTCAATTGAAGCCAGGTATGGACTCAGGAGAAATCGCCAAGACTAAATCGCCAAGATTACCTCTGGTTTCTCTGGTGGGATTTGTCATACATTGTGCAAAAAGTTGCCAAGTTCGCTATCAAGGATTCCATTGAAGCCCAGCTATTTGTTTAAGAAGCGGCACATATTTCGTTTATATATGGCCCTTATTTGGCTGATATACAGCCTGGGCCACGGAGAGCAGCTGCAACTCGAGGGTGATTGCAAAGGCCAAGATTTCTGGAGTCACCAGAGAATGGTCTCCAAGAAAGCCTGATTTCCTACATGGATAGCGACAAGAATTCGAACCAGCCTTCGAAGATAAGTGCAAACGCAAAGCGCACTACGGTCATGCTGGGGAAAATGTCGAAGGTGGTCAGAATACGGTTCTTGGTGTACTCATTTTTCTTGAGCAAGAGCTGGGTAAACGAGTATTTGGTGAATGTGGCAATTCTTCTGGATGATATCCCAGTTTTGGAATATTTGATAGAACAGTGCAATAATGTCATTAAAGAATTAGTGGGCTGAGTCTAATGTGGGGTTTTCTGGTTCAGTGGATTTCAAGTTGTGAAACAGGGTGCTGTGTTGGTCGTTCCGATTTGGCTCCAACGATACTTCTGTGAGAGGATAAAGGCTCTCGCTGATGTATTGACTACTCTAACTATTGCCCATTGTTTACTGTTACCTACTGCTGGTTACTTGCTGACTTCTGTTTATCAATACTGGTTCAGTACTCTAACATCTTAGTGTGGGATCAGGGCAGTCTAGGGTGAGAACAGATACTAGGACCGAGTACCACTATTTGGACTGACATTGAAACGGAAGTGACTCATTGGTGGGACTCAGGTCGTACAAGGGACACAGAAATCTACTTCTGATGGAATACGGAGGACTTGAATGATAGTTCTGGTTGACTGACCTTCGAGAGTACACTCCATTAAGGGCAAACTTACATGCAACAACCAGTCGGGGGCTGGCCTAGAATATGCTAGTCTGGATCTAGTATTAGTGTGGAGCTGGGTCATCAACCAGTATACCCTCCCATACTCTCCAGTTCCATAGTTTCATGGTGTACCCCGCGATACTGCTTGGTCGTTTGTTGACCAGAACATGTCCAAAGCACGCAGACACAAATACGCGTGTCTATCTAATGTCAGAACTACTACGACACTTTGGACATTCAGCTACTCCATAAACTAGTCACGAAACAACACGGGTACTCCCTGTCTTGTCAGACCACTCATCAGTGCATGGTAATAAGACAGAGACATTGGGGTAGTTTCTCGTCACTTATCCAATGGACGTTTGCTCATATCAAACACCAAAGCATCTGTGAAAAACAGATAATGTTGATTGGATGTGGAAATAACAACTGACAAAATCCCAAGCCACTGCAGTCTCTTTGCCCTTGGAGGGAGGGCAGTTAAGTCTGCCTGATGCTGCACATCTTTATCCCCAGTGAGCAATACTATTGGCGACCCAATCGAGTTCAAAGTGCGGATCCGAGGAGCCGAATTTCCGAGCCATGGGCAAAATACCATAACTTGAAAAGTCCTGCACGAAAGATACAGTCTCCTGGTCTCCCCCCAAGTAATTCATGAAGAAATCGTGCATCACCGGCACCGGGATCTCCGTGGGAAGATCATTCACGGCCACATACACTGATTCCTTATCGTTAGTCATCTGTTTCTGGGCCACATACACAGCAGACGCCAATAAAAGCTCCAAGTCCTGGAAATTATAGTTTCCCATCTCGTTAATGGCCGTTAACGATGATCTCCTCCGAGACCCCAACCCAGGAAGCACCTCCAAGCGCAATTCACCCATGCCCACAATGAAAAAGTCCTTTTGTTTGACCATTTTCCATAAAATGAAAAACGACTTGTGCTGCATTTCATTGGTGAGAATGGCACCCCGGATATCAGCATATTTCTGGTTCTCCTCCGTACCGTACTGGCTTGCGATTTTCTTAGCACTAGCAAAAGTGTTGCTGAGGCTTTCCTGAGACGGAACCAATGCAAATTTGGAACCCGTGAATTGCAGAACAGACAGTGGTCTCCGGCCACTAAGCTCATTCACAAGGTCTCCAGAAAATGTTCTGCCTTTTTTCTCTTGGACACCGGTGTTCAACTCTCCCATTCCCTTGGTTACCAGGTCCACGCCAGTGCCTCCATTTCCAGGTCCAGCACCTCCAATTCCAGCACCTTTCTCGTTTTGGACCTCACTCGCGTTGCTCGTTTCGGTAGCTTCACGTTTGTGAAGTTCCTGCTGAACATTGGTCAACGACAGAGATGAGCGCCTGGACCCCAGAAGTTCCGAATGAAACAAGTTCTTATTCAATTCCGTGAGCAACTCAAGCTCTTGGCCAGTCAAAACCTGCACAATGGTATCCCTATCCCTTTGTTGAGCTCCATCAAGAAGATGCAAACTCTTACCCCCAATAGTTCCTTCCTTAAGAAGAGCCAGAACAAGCTTGAAAGAGTTCCGTTGCGATACTCCAAACCCAATTTCATACCCTTCCAATGGGTACGCCTTGAACCCCAATTTTTTATACGCCTCTCCAACGGCCAGGTAAAGGTACCACACGTACTTTTTGCCCAAGTAGTGGTTTGCTAAAGCATAATCAATGCTTTTGCCACTGCCCCCCTCTTCATCCTGTACCAACAGCCTGAAACTATCCTTGGCTGACGAAGAGCGCGCCAATTCCTTTTCCAAGATCTCCTTCTCGGTATACTTGATTGCCTTATTGACGAGATCCTTCATCAACCCTTTGTTGCGGTGCTCCTTGCTAACAAACACATAACTGATCAATAAGGCGGTGGCATTTTTGACACCAAACAGAGTGGGATCTGGAGTGCTTCCAAGAGTGCTGAGCAGCGGCTCTTTGAATAACGCTTTTTTGTGTGCCACAACACATGAGGCTGCAACTTCGCCTCCTTCTCTGCTCCGCAAGATGAAGCCTCGGGTAGGGGCGCCGGCCAAAATGCGGTCAACTGCTTTTTTTGCTTCGAGCTGAGCAAATTCTTCGGAATTGAGGAGCCCGGACCATTCGGTGCCGGAAAGGGCGAAAAGGTCCCGTAAGCCTTGGAGTTCAACGGTGGTTTCGAATTTGTATGACATGGTGAAGTAAACTGGTAAGTGGAATTGACCCCAGGATTGCTGCATGATTGCGCGCCCCAGGATTTGGGGCACGTGATAAAATATGCACGTGCTTTGTGTCAACTCATCTATCGGATGTACAGGTTTATGCACTTTTCGGTGTACGGAATTATGTACTTTTCGGTGTACGGATCTACCTCTCCCTTGTGCATGCCCGGCACTAATCCGGTGCGCGAAGTCATGAGTAACTGCAATGCAGAATGACCGTGAGACGGAGCGGTGACCCCCATTCTTGGTGTACGGGTGTTCTATTCTATTTACTGTGGAGAGGCCTCTTCTTTTTTTTCTATGTGGTGTACTGGTCTGACTAAAAGGTAATCTGTGCGGAAGCGGCGGATATATGCAGGTTAGTACACAAGTGGCTTGATTCGGTGCGGTTTCGCTCTCGAGTAGCTGCGGCTAAGCCGCTACAATGAGGATGAACGCACTCTTACTTAGACGCGCACGGGCACTTAGACAAAGACACGGATGGGCCATTCATGCCACCATGTTTCCCGGGTACAACGCCGCCCCATTCAGGCAAGGCCGCCAGGCAGGTCTTCGCAAGTGCCGGACGGGACTGAGCCAGAGCGCCAAGAGCAGCACGCGGGAGTTTCTTTTGATGCGCGCAGCCCAAAGTGCGTCGAGAGATGAGTAACATGACACTAAGTGCATAATTCGCAGCCTGAAGCGCAGCGGGACGGCATGCAGGCGCACGGCAAATGCAAGTGCCGTTTTTTCTCCATGCTGTAGCAGCAGCCATATAAGGACAAAAATTCCCAGGCCCTCAAGCACACTTCCGCCCATTTTCCAACCCTTTCATCCATCCTACACATCCGCCCGTTCTCCACTTGGTGCATGCAACATGTCAGCGAGTACCACAAAAATGTCGGAAAAAGAATCCATAATCGGTAGTGAGGAGACCAGTCTAAGTAAGCCCTCGGCATGGACGCAGCTAAAAGACAGCTTTAAGCGAGCAGAGAACACGGCCACCGTCCAGGAGTTGGACTCCTTGGAGCGTGCAGTTAAAGGCACTGCCAATACCAAATTACAGAGCACCATCAACCCGGTATCGCAAGCATTTATTGCCCTTGGAGGCTGCGTGGGGTCTGGACTCTTGATTGTGTCAGGCCAGTCGCTTGCCACCGGTGGGCCTGCGGGTGTAATGATTGGTTGGGCTATTGTTTCATCTTTCCTTTACTGCGTCATGCAGGCGCTCCTGGAGCTCTCTGCTGCGTTCCCAGTGTCGGGAGCCTTTGCCACGTATGCCACGCGGTTCATTGATCCGTCGTTTGGCTTTGCTGCGGGATGGAATTATGCCATTTTTTGGGTGGTGGTGCTTCCCTTAGAGTTGGTGGCAGCTTCACTCTCCATTGAATTCTGGCAATCCCGAATCCCGACCGTGGTATGGGTGGCTGTGTTCTATGTGGTGATCATCGCACTCAATCTCTTTGGCACTGCGGGATTCGAATACTTTGAGCTCTCTGCTTCCGTGGTTAAACTCTTGGGCATTGTAGGCTTTGATATCTTGGCTATCGTGCTTATTTGTGGAGGCGGAAATGCTGGTTATATCGGTGCTAAGAATTGGCACAACCCGGGACCTTTCGCTAATGGCTTTAAAGGTGTGATTTCCGTTTTGATTGCAGCCACATACTCGTTGGCAGGCACAGAGTTGGTAAGTTTAACCGCTGCAGAATCCAAGGCTAATCCTCGTATTGCCTTACCACATGCCATCAAAATGGTGTTTTATAGAATCGTGGTGTTCTACTTGTTAACCTTGATGTTAATCGCATTCTTGGTGCCATCCAATAATGAGTCATTGACATCCAACTCCAACGCCTTCGCCTCGCCATTTGTGGTGGCCATCACTACGGGCGGTATAAAAGCACTCCCTTCTATTTTCAACGTGGTGGTGCTCGTGGCGTTGCTCTCCATAGGTAACTCCGCCGTGTATGGCTTCTCGCGCACCGTTCTCTCGTTATCTGAACAAGGCTTGGCGCCGTCTGTTTTTAAATACGTGGACCGCCGGGGCCGGCCTTTGGTGGGGATCCTCGTGAGTGCCATAGTTGGACTCTTGGGGTTTGTGGCTGCTTCTCCCAAGCAAAAAGAGGTGTTTGCATGGTTGGTGGCCCTCTCGGCGCTTTCCACGCTCTTCACCTGGGGCGCATGTACCGTGGCTCATATCAGGTTCCGGGCAGCCATGCATCGTCAAAACAGACCACTCTCAGAATTGCCTTATGTGTCCAATACAGGGGTTTGGGGACTGTACTATGCCACAGGGTGCCTCGTTACGTTGTTGGGCTTACAGTTCTGGGTATCGCTCTATCCATTGGGTAGAAGCCCCAATGCTGTAGTGTTCTTTGAAAACTACTTGGGTGCAATCATCGTGCTAGTGTTTTATTTGGGCCATAAGCTCTATGTTAGGAAGTTCAACACCATCGTTCCGTTGGACACCATGGACCTCGACACGGGGCGTGGCGAGACCGACTATGACCGTCTTCAGCAGGAGCTTTTTGAGGAGAAGGAGGCTTTCCGGGCTCTTCCTTTCTACTTGAAGGTCTGGCACTATCTTTTTTAACCCATCATGAACATTACTCATTACTCATTGCCTCATTGCCTCATTGCTCCAAGATCATGACTATACACCCACCTGACCTACTCATTGATCTCTGACCATGACTATTGACCATGACTATGGACTCATCAGCAGATTTATTGGTATTTCTATGGACTCAAGATCAGTCTCACCTGACCGTGACTATTGAACATGACTTGACGGTCTATGATATATTCATCTGGCCTATGAACTCATCCCATTGACTCATTTGACTGACTTATGTGTTAACCTGATCTATGTTTTGGTCTCTAAGAGAAGATCCATCAACTCTGGACTAGTCTGATCTGGTCAGTATATTGAGGATATTTGAGGATATTTGGGATGAATGGTTTAACTATGGTGATCAATCTGATCACTAATATTGGAAGATCTATCTCCTGACAATCTTCACCTGATCTGGCCTAATTAAGGTCTTATCTGCTATGACCTAATGTGACAATGTGACAATCTGACCTGATCCGGTCTATGTGAAAGGTTTATTTGTCCAATGACTAATTTACTGACTGATTCACTCATGGTTTACATCGGTTCTGGTATGGTATCATTACCATTGCTGCATCGATTGACTGTCTATTGACCATCCATTGACTGTCTATTGACTGATACCACTCAGAGTCTAATAAGTCTCATGGCCAACTGTCTACCAGCTGTCTGTCTGTTGTCTATCCATAAGTATGACTATAACACTATGAGACTATGACTGTGACTGTGAGTGACTGACGATAAAATGGAGGCACATAGTCTGTATGGCCACTCCTGCATCTTGGGCCCAGTTCTATGTGATGGAAACTTCCTCTGATCTTTGAGCTTCTTTCAGAAGGTGATCAGCTAAGATAAGCTACAGTGTACAGGATCAGCCACAGATCAGCCACAGATCAGCCACAAATCAGCCACAGTTCAGCCACAGTTCAGCCACAGTTCAGCCACAGATCAACTACCGATCAGCTAAGATCCTACAGTGTACAGGCTCCGTGTGTGAGCTCTATATGCAGATCATATAAGATCAGATAACATCTTCACACAGATTCAGAAAAAGAAACCTAGAAAAAGAAACCAAGAAAAAGAAACCAAGAAAAAGAAATAAAGATAAGAGATGGCGGTGGAAGGGTGATGCAGAGTCACGTGACAATGAGTGACGTTAAAGTGATTGATATTGGAGCCAAACTAATGGATCTTCCTAATGGATCTTCCTAATGGATCTTCCTAATGGGTCTTCCTAATGGATGTATTTGAGTTTGGTGCATTCAGAGTAATTGGACGGCTATGAAGAGCCTCTTTACGTATAATAAGTATTGCAGTATATCATCTTAGATGATTCATAGAGACGATATGGACTGCCGTCATGGGGCACTAGTACACCCACTATATATTATAAAATCTAGACAACCTATACCCCCAACAACCTTACCCATACCAGCAAAAAGAAATCCCAAAGCCATTCGAGCTGCTCGTGAATGACTCTAGATGTATGCCTGCATATAAGCAACTATCTAGATCGACATTTACTTCTTATCACATAACCATTTCCAGAATAGTACTAATGTCACTGTACCCTCTGTGGCTATATGTAAGATCCAGACATATGTACATCTGTATATCGGTACATTAAGCAAATCTGCATATCGGTACAAGCACATCTGTATATCGGTACATTAAGCAAATCTGTATATCGGTAAATTAAGCACATCTAGACATGTGTATATGTGTGTTAAGAAAAAGGAGCCGCGGCTCCATGTTTCCTGAGACCGTGGTCACTCAAAAGACTGAGGTCATGCTAAGGCCCACCCCAATATAAAAGGACAAGCTCCTGCTATTCTATAAAACCACCAAAAATATATATCAACTAAAGGAGGACATACCAAGCTGTCTCCCGATACCAGACCTATCAATATTAATTAGTGTAGAAGTACTGATGTTTACTGAGGACCTGAATTGATTCTTAACAATGTGAGTGCCTGCATATAGCCATATATGGAAACGAGTTTGGGTTGCATGGATCAGTCATGCAAGATATTAATAGAATGAAGGAAAACCACGTTGGGGATTTGCAGTCAAATAATCTGCCTTAAAAATGATCTGCAGTCAGGTTGAAGGGAAGTGCAGAACTGGTCAAAAGGAGAACTGATCAAAAGTGGGAAAGTGTAATAAGATGGTTGTGAGCCCGCGTTATCAGTACTTCCACTCACACGACTGACTCTACACTACTCACTGACTCTACACTACTCTAAATGCTAAATAACTTCCTCATTGAGTAGTTCTGTTCAGAACAATCACTCAGGGCTAGTGCTAATTCCTATTCAATCTCCACTACATTATATTACTTACACTACCCAGCTCTTATTACAGAACATTTGAGAGAATATCAGTTACTCGGATGGTCGTTGCAGATTACAATAGGACGCATCATAAATCAAGACAGCCTGATGGTCGGAACAGGTTTTCTGATAGAACAAGCAGGTTAAATGGGCATGTCACATGACCAAAAGCTCAAGTCCGGTCAAGTCAGAGGTACAAAGGTAAGGTCTGATTATTTCAAAATTTCAAATGCTTGTTTTTGGTGGTTTCTCATTGACATTAACACTGCTTGTTGCAAGGGTTCATTGCGATTTGAGGCGTTAGCCGGGAAGAAATACCGAAAAAGAAGTCGAGGTAGAAGAGATCACAGAACATAAAAAGGTAAGCCGCGGCTATAATCTAACGGATCGCAGCAAACCGTCAGCCAAACACCCAAAGGGAAAGGGAGAAGTCATTATAGTACGAGCTGGAGATTTGAAATCAACCGCTCCCCCAACGTTACCGAGAATACGCTCAAAAACATGGCCTTCCAATGCCCGATAAATCGACATCGAGGCTGCGGGAGGATGTTAGATCCGTGATGGGCAGGGCAATACCCATAGAGGTATTATGAAGCCTAAGCCATCTGATCTGACAATGAATGGCCATTCCAGAATGCCACCTCCTCAGTCACCATGATACAAAGCACCAGGGTAGAATGTGATAAGCCCGAGGTATCAGGTCAGAATGTGAGCAGCAGCTGTTCCGGTCTGATTATGGGAAAACTGGTTGACTAGGCGACCCCGCCGTCAACTACTTAAGTAGCTCAAATCCCTCGTTTTGAGGAATCATTAACCAACAAAAATAACTTAGTACATGAACGTTGCATAAGAATCTAACAACTAATATATTACTACACTACCACTATATTACTACACTACCGCTATATTACTACACCACTATATTACTACACCACTATATTACTACACCACTATATTACTACACTACCGCTATATTACTACATTTGTTAGATCCACCTTCACTAGTGTTCTACCTTTTTCAGTTTTTAAGCATATGCTGTCTAATCCTAACAGTGGCCATCAAGGTCCTTCACTTATGTAGTACTCTGTACTACCACTATAACTGGACTATAGCTACTAGTCCACTACATTATATACTACTACACACTACACACTACACATACACTACACACTACACATACACTACACACTACACATACACTACACATACACTACACATACACTACACATACACTACACATTACACATACACTACACTACACACTACACACTACACACTACACACTACACACTATGATAGAACAAAACTAAAGAAGGCTCACAGTAGGTTCAGAGTACACGTACTATAAAGTCTAATGTCAACTCAGTGGTACAATAGTGCTAGTCCAATATAGTATACTAGTGTAGAGAAAGTATAGACTGATCTATTGTATGACAATCTGATTCTTTCTACTTCCTTATCCTTCTAACCCCAACATCCATACTATGTATTATACACTATGTATTATAAACTATACACTATGTACTATACACTACACTATACACTACACTATACACTACACTACACTACACTATACACTACACTATACACTACACTATACACTACACTACACTATACACTATACACTACACTATACACTACACTA
>NKZD01002127.1:0-39138 GCA_002370635.1 Metschnikowia cerradonensis | reverse complement strand
GGCCCTCTGGATCTTGAACCATGGTTACTCTACGGGCCGCCTGATTCCCCATCACTTCTGGCTGATATGGAATTATCAAATCTACAACCTGTACACCTGTATGTCTACAATACACTCTGTCCAGACACAATACTTTCAGCTTATGTCTTAGTATATACTGATATACAGAGATATTTAAGTTATACCTTACAAAGACCAAAGCTCTATATGAGGTGTGAGGAGAGTGAAAACCAAAACTCTTCACCATTTTTAGTAACCTGCACATAGTGCTTCCTGGTCTGCATATAACACACACCTCCAAGTGTTGAACATATGAGATGTGCTGACCCATCCAAGGAACGCATGAATGCAGACTAGTATTGTAACTGGGTCTCGGCTTTCAGGAGTAGTCAGGTTTGACTTCACACAAGGTATTACCAAGTCCCCACCCAAAAGAAAGAAGTCCAAGGAATCCCAAGTATAGTGACCACAAGACGGATTTCCTAGTACAGATTACTAGCACAACTAAGTACCTAAGAATTAGCAATGACTACAACAGTTCCAAAGCTTTTGGAGTTATTAGAGAACACTGACATAACCGTTCCTGGTTATGGAAGTAAAAAAGGCAAAGTCCAACAGATCCTATTGCGGTATGCAATAGCTCGGCCGGAATTGAGGGCCACGACCGGAATTGTCCAACTACAAGACCTCCAAAAGTCCACCACGCAAAGATTTTCTAGACAAAAATATACATTGTGAAGTCCGGAATTTCAGAAATACAGCAAATCAAGTTCCATTAAAATTCCTTGAAAAAAAGGTCGTTTGCGTTGGGCCTTTTTCTACTGAGGTAGCCTGGTGCACGGGTGTTTTTTGCACCCATTCAATTTCAATTCCGAGGTCGAGGTCGAGGTCGAGGTCCCCACATTCCATTAAACACCTCGTGAGAAATACCCACCACAGTCAAGAAAGGTTGAAGACAATGGAGTCAAACATTCAGAAGGAGTGTTGAGAAACAGGAGCCACGGAAAGCAACTTGCTGTCTCTTGGGTACCACAGTCACATACGTGGCTGTACGTGAGTGTGTACGTGGCTGTGTACGTGACTATGGCAGAGTGCGTAATCAGACATGGATAAACCTTCCAGATGTGGCTGACTGGACCTTTCATAGAGTATGATGATTGATACAGCTGGATACATGATCAATATATTCCTTTGTCAACCCCTTGAGATACTATACACTATACACTATACACTATACACTATACTGTACTCTATGTTAGATCCGCCATATGCAGGGCCCTGCCTATGAAGGTATTACGAAGCCTCTCAGTCCGGTTATTACAATGGCCATTGCAAACGCCGTGTCATGACCATCATTGTATGAAGTACTATGATGGTGCTTTCAAATATTCTGGAACAATCCTTACCATTGTTTTGGTGGAGAGTATTTCGGTGCCACGTCTCTCTCAAACTATATAAGCCACTCCAGTACAAGATTAGGTTAAGACACGTTATAAAGAACATAACATATCCCAGTGTATTAATATATACTAAAACATATGTTGAAAGATGCTTACTGTGTCCTAGGAAAGCAGTATAATGCCTTTCTTATAGCTTATATATTTGCTACATGGAGTGAATAATTATAGATAACCTTTAGCAATTGGAGAGTCCTATTTAATCATATTGATTTGAATTTCAGAGCAATTTCTTTACTTCTGTCAATTGGTCTTTGTGGTTCTCCCAAACAATTTACTTTCGGTTGCGGCCATACCAAGTGGAACACACTGTTTCCCGTCCGATCAACGTTAGTTAAGCCACTTAGGGCCACAGTGAGTAATGCAGTGGGAGACCATGTGTGAAATTGTGGTGCTGCAATCTTTTTGTCTCTGTATCACAATCTCTCCTAGCATCGGTGAAAGCATTAGAGTGTTGGTCTAGTTGGTCAGTTTATATATAACTAAGAGAAACGTGGTATCGAAAAACTTTTCACCAGAACAATAGTGATGATTGTTCTAGAATATTCGAAAAGTCATTATAGTGCGAACCAAACTCCCTATAATACCCATCATTGTACGAAGCCATTGTTAGGATCGGATGTCGTAGGCTTCATAATGTCACTATATGCAGTATCCTACCTATAGTAGATCTAACAACCATACAATACTAGTACCATCATACTATACTACTACTCACATCAATAGACTACTATGTCAATACTACTATACTAGTATTTTATAGTGTATGTTCTATAGATCAATTTCTATAAAGTGTTGGATTCACTATATGCAGGTCTTACTCATAGAGGTATTATGAAGTCCACGCCATAAAAACGTTTCTGGATTCACCTTTGAAATCGTTTCTGGATTCACCTATGATATTTTCTAATTTCTCGTCGACTTCAACGATTCGTCATTTTCGTCGCCGGTGTCATTTTTTGGTTTCTCGTCAACTGTCCGACCCTAACTTTCAACTACCCTTGAAATTTCCTAAAAACCCCTAAACAAATTTCTCAAGAAAAACTTCACACAAGTAGCCCTGAAAATGGATGGTGCACTACTCAGTCATTAACCACTACCTACTCACTATAGCCATACCACTTGCTTAGCTTTACACTATTCCATTATTACTCATTCACTCGACCCACCACTCACTACTTACTATACTCACTATTCCATTATTACTCATTCACTCGACCCACCACTCACTACTTACTATACTCTCTATTCCATTATTACTCATTCACTCGCCCCACCACTCACTACTTACTATACTCTCTATTCCATTATTACTCATTCACTCGCCCCACCACTCACTACTTACTATACTCTCTATTCCATTATTACTCATTCCCTCGACCCACCACTCACTACTTACTATACTCACTATTCCATTATTACTCATTCACTCGACCCACCACTCACTACTTACTATACTCACTACTCCACTTTTCCCTAAAAAGTGAGTAGGCAGGCGTGAAGGAGGCGTGGAGGAGGCGTGGAGGAGGCGTGGAGGAGGCGTGGAGGAGGTGTAGAAGCTTGGTTGTGAAATCGAGTGGAACCGCCTCTAGTGCACATCTTGGTGGTAGTAGAAAATATTTAAATATTTTACTTTGGCCCATTGAAAAGATCATTGTGCATTATATCAAAGGCAAGGCCGAGGGTTGGATCTCCATAGTACACTATAACCGAGAGAGGATCCGGCGAGGGGTAACGGTGGAGAAAACCATTGTTAAGAAGAACTTGGGTCGGTTGACACGGCTCTGGATCAAAGGAGAATAAGTAGATGTCTCTCAGTAATAAGTAGATGTCTCTCAGTAGAAGTCAGTCAGTTAGTAGTAGGTAGGTAGTAAATAGGAAGTAGTCAATAATCAATTTGAAGACTGAAGTGGAGAAAGGTTTCATGTCAACAGTATATACAGTAAATGAACATGGCTAAGTCGACCTTAACCTCCAAGTATAGCTGTTAATGAAACAATTTTTTGTTTTAGGGAGGGGAATGGGAAACTGGTTGAAATTCCAGTACTTGAATAAAACTTTACACTAACACTTTCCCCCAGTCTAGATGCTATGGCTTTGGTATATGCTCTATAGTCTATGCTCTATGCTCCATAGTATATATTCTATAATCTATATTCTATAATCTATGCTCTATAATCTATGGTCTATAGTCTATATTCTATGCTCTATGGTCTATAGTCTATATTCTATGCTCTATGGTCTATGCTCTATATTCTATGCTCTCTAATCTATGGTCTATGATATATGGGGTTGAACTTGTGCTATATTAAAGTCTATGATATATGGTCTATAGTCTATAGTCTATGCTCTATAATCTATGCTCCATAGTATATATTCTATAAGCTATATTCTGTCGTAAATGGGCGTTTTTTAAAGCCTCTTCTTTGGTCTTGGCCACTTCAGCACCAAAAAAGCTTCCTCCAGCCTCTTGGCAATCGTTGATAAGTTTGGAGGTGGGTCTGGTACCGAACTCCACGCGGATGTTGTATGCTCTGCCTTTCTCCAACTTGATTTCCGCTCTCTCTTCACGTGTTCCCATACCAAGGAAGAAAGCATCACCCTTGAATTGGTGTGTTTTATTGTCCATCAACAACTTTTCATCCAAGAACAATTATGTAGTTCCTAAACAAGAGCATCCAAACCAGTAGTTTTCCGTCTCATCTGGGATGAAGATACCCTCCAAATCAATATATACTATAGAATATAGTCTATACTCTGTAGTAAACGGTCTATACTTACTCTATGCTCTATGCTCTGTGCTCTATTCTCTATGCTCTATAATCTATAGTTTGAACTTACTATAGTATGTTCTATGTTCTATGTTCTATGTTCTATGTTCTATGTTCTATGTTCTATGTTCTATGTTCTATGTTCTATGTTCTATGTTCTATGTTCTACTGACTCTACTGATTCTACTGACTGTACTACCACTATATACAGATGTAGGTGGTGTAATTGAAAGATTCCGTCCCCAGGTCAGAAAAATTGACCAGAAAAATAGGTTAGAGGCATGGGTTAAAAAAATAGGTTAGAAAATTTAGTGGTTCCTGTACACAACTCACCATTACGGTCTGCATCTGTCATGATAAGACGCACACCGCAACTCCATACTCCATACCATACTCACTTCATGACACGCTCTTTCTCCAGCCAGAACCTGACCAGCCCCATCTATGACCCGATTCGAGGTGGCAATGGGTATCGTGCTGGGGCCCGTATTGCCCGTGTGCAGATCCTCATAGCACTGTTCCTTGGAGTGTCGGCCTTTACGCTCTTTTGTATGCTCCGGAAAAAATACCCTCGGATCTATGTGGCCAACTTCAATCTCCAAAATGAAAATTATATCCATAGCTTGAGCCGGCGGAACTTGCCCCGCTTGCCCTGCTCGCTTTTTGCATGGATTCCTACGGTCTACCGAATCACTGAGGACCAGGTGCTTGAACATGCAGGACTTGATGCTGTGGTGTTTCTTGGTTTCTTTAAAATGGCCATTAAGGCCTTGTCTGTGTGTGTGCTTTTTGCCTTTACGGTGATTTCGCCGGTCCGGTATTGGTATACGGGGAGAGTGGATTATCCGGACCCGGAACCGGATGCTTATATGCAGGCCGCGTCTTCCCCTTCCCAGTCCAACATATTTTCCAATTTTAGTCCTCTTTCTTCCCATAATGAGTACCAGCTGTTTATATGGATGTACACGGTGTTCACTTATGTCTTTACGTTTGTGGTGTTGTTTTTTCTATGGAGGCAGACCACCAAGTTTATTGCCATGAGACAGCATTACTTGGGGAAACAGGCTTCGATCACCGACCGCACCATCAAGATCCTGGGTATTCCACCGGTGCTCCGCGAGGACGAGACTCTTCGCCGGCATATAAACTCCTTGGGCGTGGGTGACGTGGCGGATGTGTGCATAGTGAAGGAGTGGAATGTGCTTAACTCACTCTTCCAGACCCGGGGAAAGGTGCTCCACCAGCTTGAGACGTACTGGGTGCAGTACTTCGAGGACAATTCCATCTCTGACCTTACGGAATTGTCGAACCTGCGGTTCAATGGAACTTTGGGCGACATTTTAGGTCTCCAAAAGAGTGCAAATAGAGAAAATATTGGAACTAGTCATTCCGATCCTGCAGATAGACTGTCTTCTCCTGCAGAGCACTCCACACATACATCGGGCAATTCAAATGGTCGGTATTTCGATGAACCGGGCACCGATGAAACGGGCTCCAATGAACCGGGCTCCAATGAATCTGGGACACGTGACCTGGAATCGGGGTCGCCACGTGACTCCATAATTGACCAGATTTCCGGCCATTTGGACGATTTAGCCCATCCAGACTCGCCAGTGCCCATTCTCCCCGGAGAACGCAAAAGACCCCATTTCCGGAAAGGCCTTTTTGGACTCTGGGGCCCCGAGATCGATGCCATTGACTACTACAACTCGCAGCTCGAAACAATCGACAAGGAGATCCGGAGATACCGCCAAAAAGAGTTTCCTCCGAGCTCCACGGCTTTCGTCACCATGAAGTCCGTGGCCCAGGCCCAGATGCTAGCACAGGCTGTTCTTGACCCCAAAATCAATCATCTCATCACCAGCTTGGCCCCCTCGCCCCATGACATCATTTGGGAAAACCTCTGTTTGACCCGAAAAGAGAGAAACACTCGCATAATATTGGTGATGGTGTTCATTGGGCTTGTTTCGGTGCTTTTGGTGTTTCCTGTGCGTTTTTTGTCCAATTTCCTCAACATCAAGTCCATCTCCAAGATCTCCCCCCAATTGGCCCGGTTTTTGAAGACTCATAAATGGGCAGAGAACCTTATAACAGGTATCTTGCCTCCATATGTGTTCACCATCTTCAACATAGTGATGCCGTACTTCTATATTTGGATCACCAAACGCCAGGGCTATACATCCAGAGGAGATGAAGAACTCTCGGCCATCTCCAAGAACTTCTTCTATACCTTTGTCAACTTGTTCTTGGTGTTCACGCTCTTTGGAACGGCCATTCTCACCGATACTGCCCAGTTGGCGTATCAATTGGCGGACTCGCTCCAGAAACTCAGTTTGTTCTATGTGGACTTGATAATCCTCCAAGGAATTGGCATTTTCCCGTATAAATTGCTTCTTTTGGGCAACCTCATCAAGTACCCCATCAAAAACTTCTTCTGGTGCAAGACTCCCCGCAATTACCTTGACTTGTACAAGCCTCCGGTGTTCAATTTCGGGTTGCAACTCCCCCAGCCCATTCTTATCTTGATCATCATCGTCACCTACTCAGTGATCTCCACCAAGATCTTGACTGCAGGCCTAGTGTACTTCATCATTGGTTACTTTGTCTTCAAGTACCAGCTCTTATATGCATGCGTGCACCCACCACACAATACGGGGAAAATCTGGCCGTTGATCGTCCGGAGAGTCATGATGGGCTTGCTTATTTTCCATACCATGATGTTTGGAACCCTTGCATCCGAGAAGGCATATGCATGTGCATCGTTCATCATCCCATTGCCCATGTTCACCATATACCTTTTTTGGTATTACCATAAAAATTACATTCCACTTTCGAACTTCATTGCCTTGAGGGCTATTGAATCGAACCATCTTCCTTATTATGATGAAGAGACAACGGGGGAAGATGGCCGCTCCTGTACATTGGACGAGCGCAGAGAGCTAAACCAGACTTATGAGTACCCCAACTTGGTGTGTGACATTGAAGGGCCCTTGATAGCCGTGGACTATAAAGAGGCGTTGTATATTGAGCCGGATGGAACCACCATCAAAAAACCCGTGCCCAGTTTCCAATAACCAGAATCAGAACATTTTTTGGGTTTCAGAATGAGAGCTTCAGGTTGCGTTTCAAAATCAGAACATCTTTGGGTTCAGAATCAGAATATTTTTGGGTTTGAGAATCAGAACATCTTTGGGTTTGAAAATCAGAACATCTTTGGGTTCAGAATGCAAGTTCAAATACCCGGGCGATTCTCATCACTGACATCCGACACTCTTCCGTAAACAAACTCACCAGTGAGTGGCTGGAAGAAAGCTGCCCCACAAAAAGACAGACTACCATTTGTTGGGTCAAAAGCAGAACGACATTGGAGGCCAACACGACTGCACATATGGACCCATAGGAATGATGGGTGATCACCCTTAGAGCTTCAATGGTATTGAACATACCGAGAATACTCACCACGGTATTGGCAATGGTGGCATTTTCATAGGGCCAGATGAGCATGATGATAGGAAGCGACTTGACAGCTAGAGACATGAGGATGGTCACGATAAGCACACACCGGTGATAGCTCTGGTTCCATTCCAACGGTAGGTTCGAGTTGCGCACCGCTCCCCATTGCAAGACCTGGGTAAAGAGACTCACCAACACTATACAAAACGTGACTTTCCGAATACACTGCTGGAGAATGAAGAAGCCGTACTGCCAGAGAGGCGGGGCTTGGAGAACTTGGCTGATCAACAGCGTGTTCCATGTACTTTTTTCCTCATACGCCCATTCTAGGTACACTTCAAAGAGGATGGAGAGCACAAAGTACCGGCGGAGCTTACTGTACCGGGCCGAAAACGGGACAGTACTTTTGTTGGCAGAAGAGTCTTCCGTCTTTTTGACATCCTTGAAGATCTCTTCCTCGACGATATTGTAAGCAGCATGGCGATAAGCCTGGGGCTTCAATAAGAGCACGTCCAAAAAGAGGATCACTTTGTCGTACTCAATATACTTGTCGACGACATTGTTGCAGGTCCTGCACATAGTCAACTGGATGTACTTGCTTTTGAAATCCGAATAGAGGCACTGGACATCCGGGTTGGAACACTCAATGCAGATCATGGTGTATGATAAGGTCGCGCCTGACGATGATGATGATGATGATGGTGATAATGAAGATGCGTATGTGGTGTTTATATGCAGGACGTTGTTATATTTCCAAAACACTGCCCCACTTTATTTCTTCCCACACACCAGATTAGAGGTTCTCAAAATCATTATCTCCTCTCAATATTTTGAAGAACCCATCTGAGTTTTAAAAGGGGCAAACTGATTTTTTTTTGGCGAGGATGAAGCGACCTAAGTCAATAGGTCGGAACTGGATATAATCCCCGGATATTGCATATAAGTCTGTGTTTACTGCATATAAGCCCCGGAACTGGCCACCCATTCCGGCCCCCAAACAATTCCCACTCTATGAACTTCAAGTAATAAACTTATAATACTTAAGCATGATTATAAAGATATAAAGGCTTTTAAAAGACTACCTCTTCATTAATATAGGGAATTTTTGTTCTTATGTGCAGGATACACCAAAGTCTACTTACTGTTGGCGCTTACTGCTTTGCGCCAGCAATTGTGGAAGGGTGATAACGTTTGTTAGATTTCTATAAAATCAACCTGGGGTCGCCGTGACATATTTACTTATCCGCCCTGTTTTAATGACGCGGATTCCCCCTCCTTATAGGACAAGCCATATTGGCCTGCATAGTATCAATATGCAGGTTGTCTTAAATAATCCTCCAAGCGGTAATTTCCTCCTAGCAACCATTTCCTCTTGTGTTAGAAATGTGCTCATCTGCACATGCATCAAGTGTTAAGTCTAACACTTGCATGCTCCTCTATTCACGTTCCCGTAGGACACGTGAACCTGAACTTCGCTCACGTGCCAGTATGCACGTGATCATGAGGTACAGATGTCCCGCAAGTTCAATACTTACTATTTAAAGTAAACTTCAGCAGCATCAGAAACTATCATAGAGAATTGTGCAATTCCGTATTATTAAAATAATATTAATAACTGGATCTAGATGATAGAGGCTTGTTCTGGTATTGAACATGCCTCCGTATTCTTCCACTGATGATTCTTTATTCAAGGCCTTTGGATCCTGAGCTAAAGGTGAGCCTTTAACTTTATTCTTCAGGCCCTTAGAGCAGGTTTTTCATTAGCTCATAGCTCCATGTGAGTAAACCAACTTAACATGAACATCATGATACATCTTCATCTCATCTTCACTTCATCTTTATCATCGATTATTTCATTTATCTCCATATGAATTTTATTCTTCAAGAATCCATAGGTGAATAATTATGATGAGTAGAAGTCCAGAAACCCATGAATTTTCATAGTTTGTTTCGTAGATTGTTGGTGGATCAAGAAGATGGATCAAGACAGATCAAGATGAGTCAAGGTCTTGGTCCTAAATGTTGGCCCTGTTGTTGGCCGTGTTGTTGGCCGTGTTGTTGGCTCTGTTGCTCATCCTGTTGCTCATCCTGTTGCTCATCCTGTTGCTGATCCTGTTGCTGATCCTATTGTTGGCCCTGTAGCTTTTTGGTGACTTAACAGATTTCATCTGGTGGGGCTACTTCAGGTACCGAGCCGATTTTAAATGCTGGGCCCATGAAAGCTGTTTCCACTTGGGGACTTAAATCGGCGAAAAATGCCTTCAACGACTCCGTAAGCGGAATTTGAGAGGCCTGGCCAAAAGTCCCGCTAGACTGTTGGTTAGACGAACTTGTGCTTTGTCCAAAAGGAGTCTGTCCAAACGGAGTCGTGTTCTTCCCAAATACACTGGTATTTTGTCCAAATGAACTAGTCTGTCCAGAACTATTTTGCCCAAACGGTTGGCTTTGGGTGGGTGCAGTATTTTGACCAAATGGCTTGGCAGTTCCGGTTGCAGCTCCCGTTGCATTTCCAAATCCGGATGTACTAAAACCCCCCAAACCGGAAGTTCCAAAGCCAGATGTTCCAAAGCCAGATGTTCCTGCTGTTCCGGATGATGTTGCGGGTGCTGTTGCGGAAGGTGTGTTTCCAGCAGAAGTCTTTCCGAAAGGATTATTTCCAAAGGCAGATGCTGGTCCTGCGGAAAGTGTAGCCCCGAAAGCAGATGTAGCTCCTGCAGAATTTGGGGCTCCGAAAGCAGATGCTGTTCCAGTAGAATTAGTTGCTGTACTCGTTCCTGCATTTGTTCCTGCATTTGTTCCTGTCGAGCTGGTTACAGCCAAATTTCCGAATGCACTCTTTACTGGCTCTGTTCCGGTAGCCTTGCCAGTGGCTGTATTGGATGCACTCTGGCCAAAGGCACTTTGCGGCGTCAGCCCGAAACTGGTGCTTCCAAATCCAGTGTTCCCAAATGCAGACGAGGTTCCAGACCCGGTCGAGGTTTGGCCAAATCCAGTCTTGCCAAATCCACTTGCTGATGCATTTGATCCAAATCCACTTGCCTGTTCAGACCCGGTCTTTGCCTGCCCGAATCCACTTGCTGTTCCTGCCTGTCCGAAACCACTCGATCCGAATCCGCTAGTCTGGCCCGAACTAATATTTGCTTGTCCAAATGCAGAGTTTTGTTGACCAGAAGCTGTAGAAGATGTACCAAAAGCGGAGCCTGTGGTTGTGGAGGATCCAAGGCTTGTTGATCCGAACCCAGTGTTTCCAAATCCGGAATTGGAGGCTATTCCAGAACCATTGCCAGTATTGGTCGCCCCAAAGCCTGAACTTCCAAATCCAACGGTTCCGAATCCGGACGTTCCTCCTGCGTTTGCCGTACTTCCAAACCCAGTGCTTCCGAAACCACTGGATGTTCCTGTCTGAGAGCTTCCGAAAGGATTAGATGTTCCTGTTTGAGAAGTTGCAAAGGGATTAACTTTTCCTGTTTGGGAACTTCCAAAAGCTCCTGATCCTCCGAAAGCTCCACTTTGTGAGCTTCCAAAAGAATTGCTGAATCCTCCAGATACAAACCCACCGGTACTTTTTCTTAAATCGGCCACACTTTCTTCGAAAGTCTTCTTGATGAACGGCTTCAAGTTTGCAGGATTGGATATTCCCACCTGCTGGTACCTGGCAGCCAAGGCCCGGTTTTTCTCCACCTCGGAGATACAGTACTCCATGTCCCGCTTGCGCAACTCTAGGTTCTGGGTGTACTGATCCACAGAGTTGTTGGCCACGGCCTCCATGTACTGAAGTCGGAGTTCCTCGGGAGAAATGTCTCTTCCCTCGATTATGCTGTTGACAGGAAAAGACGCTAGACCGTATGCAGTAAAGGCGGGGCTCGGCCTTAGATTCTTGTACTCCTTGAGATCATCTTGGATCTGTGCCGATAGCGTTTCCGGGTTTGCATTGACAAAGGCAGCCGTCAGAGAAATGGCGTTTTGGGTATTCTGGGAGTTGTTGTTGTTAGTGTTGGAATCAATGTGCGCAAAGCGACACTGAGAGCCCATTCGACACAGGCCCTTGGCGTAGAATTTGCAGGGCTGTTTCATAGCAAGTAGACTGGTATTGGTCCAAACGGGATGGTGTTTCGTCGCTTGTATGTAGAGAAGATGAGCGCGCCTGGTGCACGGGTGCGTGGCCCGCCAATTTGCACCCATTCAAGCAGAAGAAGGTTTGATCAGAATGAATTGACTTCATGGAATTTGGCTACCACCACGTGACTTTTCTGGTTGCTTTCGAAAAATGCCTCCTTGTATAATGGCAACAATTGCTGGATCACGCCTTGTCGGTTGATTTCTCCGCGGGATATTTTCTGGAGGAAGTTCTCAAGCGCCCTGCGCAAGAATGGTTTCAGTAAAGAAACCCTGTCCAAGAGAATGGCATCAAAGGCTTGGATTAGCGAAATTCCCAAGGATGTGGGAATGAAGATCTCGGACTTGCCCGATTTCTGCCGCACAATGTAATTTCTCAGAAGAATCTTGTCGATGTGTTCAGCAATTGTGGCGTCTGTTCCGATCCCGTTGGCATCCATAAGCGCAATAAGTTCCGTTTCCGTCATGTAATTAGGTGGTGACGTTTTTCCTTGCTTGACTTTTGCGCTATGGATTTTAATTGCATCTCCCATTCGAAACTCGGGCAACCGGGCCGACGATTTCCAATCTGCGTAGGTGTAAATTTCCAAGAAATTGCGCTCCGTCACTTGAAGTCCACTTGCAGTGAACGTTTCCCCTAGCCAAGAAACTTCCACCTTGGTTTGGAGCCCGCGTGCATCTTCTGAGCAGCACGCCAAAAACCGCCGTACAACAAACTCGTACACTTTCTTCTGATCTACACTTAGCAGCTCCATCGTGGTAAACTTCACGGGGTAAATGGGCGGATGCGCCTTATCGTCGTGTTTTCCGCCACGTGGCTTGTTCATGGCCCCATTTAAAAGTCCCCGGGCATAGTTACCCCAAACACTGCTGCCTGTTTGTTTTTCCACATACAGACGCAAGTCCATATTGCCAGGAAAGGTATCGGTTTCCGTACGAGGGTAGGAAATAAAACCGGAAGTGTAAAGCGATTCGGCCGCATCTAGTGCTTGTTTTGCTGACATTCGGAAAAATTTGGAACAGCACTTTTGGAGCTCCACAGTAGTCAAGGGTAGCGGTTTCCAGTGACTGGTGGGTTTGGTGGTCATGTGACTCACGGTAGCAGCATCTGGGCTCCTCATTAGCTGTAGATAGATAAGTGATACCACGGCTTTATCGAAAAGATGGCCCCGTTTCCAAGAGAGAGATACGGGTTTTTCTGTTTCATGTGCCACGCTGACGTCGATGTACCAAAACGGCTCCAGCGTGAAGTTCCGGACTCGGACGTATCGGTCAACCACGAAACTCAAGGTTGGAAATTGGCACGTGCCGTAAGAAACCACGTCTTTTTCGCCAATCAAGCTCTTGGATTTGAAAAGATTGGTGAGGAAACGCGTGAATGCTAATCCCACGCGTAGGTCAAACTCTTTTCTGCACTCCACTGCTTCCACTAGCTTCATATCGAGCCTCTGAGGGTTTTGGGTGGCCTGTATAATATGCGCTGGTTCTAAATGGGAGAACTGCGCCCGCCATGTGTTCTCGTAGGTAAGCCGGGGGTTCTTCTTCTGGGCTATATGCATGATTTCCCAGCCAATATGCTCTCCTTCTCGATCACAATCGGTCCAGATCATGAGCTTTTGTGCATTCCTGGCCTCTCGTTCGATGTTCTCGTGAATTTTGGCCAGGCGTTTGTCCTTTTCTTGGGCCACTTTTGTCAAGAGTGGGGCATCAAATAGCCGTCCGGGGAAACACTTTCCCCATGCGTACTCGGGCCCAAAATCTGTGGCCAATATGTGACCCGAGACTGCAGTCATGGTAACCTGGCACACTCCGAGCCCAGGGAAACTGTAGGAGAAGTCGTAGTTTTTGACGTATTTCCAGGGCAGATCTCGAGGCCTCACGTTGCCGCCCGAGAGAATGTGTGCCACTTCTTTTGCGATGGAGTTTTTCTCTGCCACACAGAGAATCCTCATGAGATGATTGACTTGGGTTGGAGATGATTGGTGTGTGATGCTTTTATATTGCAAGGAGCGTGTCGTATGGTATATAGGAAATGAGTTGGTACTGCAGATAAATATCTTTTGAACGTCCCCGGGATCTGATAACCAAGATACCCAAAGCAGGACTCAAAAATGCAGACAACAAAATTTTTAGTCCCTAGAAGATTTAGTATTTTTTGATTCTCTATATAAGACTGCTTATATTGTCCTTTGAAATGTTAGTAATATATGACTTTTTACATAAGTCCCTTGGTCGTAAATCATGAGTTGTTGCATTAATGTTTCAAAAGGATAATGAATAATGAAGGCTAGAATAAAGGCATAAGAAGAAGTGAAAAGAGATAAAAAAAAGTGTATGAAAAAAGCTGGGACAGGCGCTCCTTTTATACCTGGTTTTGTGTTTGTGGCTGCAAATCTGAAACACACCCCGCACCCCAAGCGGCAGCAATATAAAAGGACCAGTTCCCCCCCCCCCAACTTTGAGGCATCCTTTTTTATCTGAATACTTATATTTCTCTTATTCCCAAATACACTTAAATTTATATTATTAAGACCAAGATGATCTCGTGTCCACTCCAGATGAATTACCCTAGGTATATGTCCATGATGATATTATCATGATCCAAAGTATATGATGATATTGTTCCATCCATGATTGTATTAATCAATAGCTACTACTCCATACTTATGTCTACTATTTCTGATTATGCTTACTCCATGGTCATGAATACTTGATTGGTTTAGGGGATTCGGAGTCATGAAAAGAGCACTTTTGGTGAAAGTGTTTGCCCATTTCAAGGCTCTAGTTCTATTGGATAACCTAAACCTATTATTTACAAATTACCATCAAAGAGAGTTTTGTCTTATGGGCAAAAGTCGTGTTGTGAACGATTCCTACCTCGGATCAGCTGTGGCTGCGAGACATGCGTACACCAGGCAAGCTCATTGCCCAAGAAAAAACGGAAAAGGCGTTGCAACGAAAAATAGACAGCATGGCCCCAAATGATTATTTTAAAAAGTATAAGGATGTTCGGTGTACGGGTGTTTCTCGTGGTATTAGGTTGACCCCAGATTGTGCTATGCAGGACATCTCATCCAAAGCCATCGCCACAGTTAACACCCAAACATAACCGACGTCGTAACTCCATGAAAAACGTCGAGCAGAGAATAGAAGCGCTTCTTGCGTGGATGGGTCATTCGAGTACAGCCTCGGACTCGAATTCTCAAATTGTTTCTGGGAAACTCATCGTCAAAGACAACCAAGTATCGGGACGTGGATTGTACGCCAAAGAAGACATAAAGCCCGGAGAAAAGCTTATTAATATTCCTCGTTCATTTCTCCTCAATCACACTACAGTTTTGAAGCATATTTCAAAGCATATTACGTTGAATGGCTCAAAGAATCTTTCAAAAGACCCCAATACAGCTGTTTCTGGAGACTTTATTGATACATTTTACAGTGGACTTCAGCTTGAGAGTATTGAGCGACTCTCATCTTTTCAACTCATATCCATGTATTTGGTCCTTGAAAGTGTACGAAATAATTCATTCTGGGCTCCATTCATAGCCATGCTTCCCGATTTAGAAGAGTTATCAGGCGCTCCAGTTGTGGCCAAAGTCTTGAACATAGATTCACCAATCTGGTCTTTTTTGCCCAGATCTGCTCGAAAGCACTCCGAAAAAGTGTTGGCACGGTACGAGAAGGATTATGAAGTTGTGTGCAAGATATGGAAAGCCCATGGGATTTGGCTGAAATTGTCCGAATCCATTGATCTCGACCGCCGCTTCCTCTGGGCTTGGATGTGTATCAATTCCCGTTGCTTATACATGGAGATCCCAGGAAAAGAAAGTGCAGATAACTTCACCATGGCACCATACGTGGATTTCCTAAACCACACGAGCCATGAAGAGTGTGGCATCAAAATCGATGCTGCTGGTTTCCATGTCTATACTACTACTGAGTATGAAGCCAACAACGAGTTGTTTTTCTCATACGGGCCTCATTCCAATGAGTTTCTTCTCTGTGAATATGGCTTCGTTTTACCCCAAAATAAGTGGAACTATATTGACGTTTCCGATTTAATCAGCCCGCTCCTCCGCCCAGCGCACGTGCAATACTTGAAAAACAGGGCGTATCATGGCGACTATACGGTGAACAAGGACGGAATGTCGTTTCGGACGGAAATCGCCTTGGCCACGATGCAGGAACCAGATCCTGAGTCTTCCAAAAGGCTCAATGATTTCATCGATGGAATCTCCGAGGGACGTGAGTATACACGGGCATCAAACCGGTTATTGAGTCGGATTTTGCAGAAAATCCTTGGCGATTGCATTTCCAAGTTGAGCAGGCCGAATGATGAGCCTGGCTTCGAAAGCGTTCGCCAATTGTACGAGGATATGAAAGAGATTTGTGAAGCGGTGCTTCCAAACTGTCAAAACGACGAAGAGAAATTGAAAATTGGTGATTATAGCAATTGACGACTATAACAATTGTTCTTGAGCCCTACCTATGCCTAATTTGTTCTTCACTAGAGAAACCATGAGATTATTGGTTGCAGTGGGAAGGTTATGCTTGCGGCCCAAATAGGAAATGAAGCCGTTGATGGAGTCGATTTCCGTACGGTTCATGCGCCGGATATCTTCTCTCATGGAAGAGCTATTTTTAGCCGTACTTTGGCACACCGATAGCACCGATGAGAGGATTCTGTCCGGGGCCAAAACCGTGCCTGCCTCAGGAACAGACCCCAACACTGCATACTCCTGTCGAAGGCAAGCCACACCCTCCAGAATGATCTTCTGCATTGTTCGGCTGACTCCGTTTCCATAGAGAAGTTCTCCGTTCAAACAGTCATAGATGGCCGAAAGCGGATTGATGCAGGAGTTGATGAGAAGTTTCTCCATTTCTTTAAGGAGGAATTCGTTATGTGGGATGTACTGAGCATCTAGGGCGGGCCGGTCCAAAAAGGCCTGGATCAATGCGTTTTGCTGACCGTCTTCACCATTGCGGGCAGTATCTTGAGGTGCATTGGGCAACTTGGAGATCAACATCTGGCCGAGGCCCACGTGATGAACCGTACTGACGTTGGCCTTGTATGCACCATGTGTGCTTATGGCCTTATAGATGTTGGGCATTTTATATGGATTGGGCCAGAAGCTCTGCTGGAGCTTGGGAATGATGCCCATCCCGTTTTGCACAAACAAAATGTTCGTTTCCGGCGAGATAGCCCGGAGATAACGGGCTAGAGCCTTTTCTGTGGAATAGTTCTTGGTGGCCACCACTAAATTTTCTATTCTTTCTACATCATGGGCCCGAGACGTAGCTTCAATCGGAATGCTTGTGGATACTTTATCAGTGCCATCGGGACGGGAAAGCGTCACAGCAGCTCCACTGTTGGTATAGGCATCGAGAGCATTTTTGGACTTGAAGATGAGGTTGGGCACGAGCCTCAGGCCCTGCGCCAATTCATGCGCCACAAGTGATCCCATGGCTCCGGGTCCAAGAATATGAACCGACATAGTTGAGGGGAAGAAATGTCAATGGGAGAGGGTAGCTTGAAAGATGGCTTGTGTGGCTTGAGATGCTAATGGAGATGGGCCAGGCGCGCGTCACGTGCCGCTCTCCACATCATCCTCCTTCCATTATCTGTTCTCGTTTCATCGTTTCTTGACTGTCTGTTCATCGTTGTTTCATCTTTATCTGATTGACTCACCGTTGTTTAATTGGCACATCGTTTTTCTTGGCTGTTTGCTCATTGCTGTTTATTCGCTCTTCCTTTTTCTTAAATGCTCGTGGTTGGACTTACTGGAGGTATTGCGGCGGGAAAGCTGACGGTGTCAAGTTACTTTTCCCAGCAAAACATCCCCATCATAGATGCAGATCTCATTGCCAGACAAGTTGTGGAACCCGGGACACCAGCCTACCGAGCCGTGGTCAAGGCGTTCAGCGATGTGCAGGATCTTGTGAACCAAGACGGTTCGTTGAACCGGCCTGTTTTGGGCAAGGCCGTTTTCGGTAACTCCGAGCGACTCGCCACACTCAACAAAATTGTCCATGGCGCCGTTAAAAAGGAGATCGGACGCCAGGTGTTGTGGTGTTATTTGAAGGGAAACGCCATGGCCATTTTGGATGTGCCGCTTTTGTTCGAGTCCGGACTCAATTACATCTGCGGCCTTACATTGACGGTTTCGACGGATGGGGAATTACAGAGAAAACGGCTTTTGGAAAGGAACCCAGAGCTCTCAGAAGAAGACGCCGATAAGCGCATTGCCAGCCAGCTCTCCATGGCAGAGCGTGACAAGAGGGCCGACCGCGTTATCACCAATAACGGCGATTTGTCGGACCTACATGCACTGGTGGCTCTGCTTTTGGCGGAGATCCGGCCAGCCAAAATGTGGACCATCCTCGACCTTTTTCCGCCGTTCGGGATCTTGAATGCACTACTCACAATGGTCATCCGAGGCATCAAGTACCGGGCCATCCTAAAACCTCGAAAGGGTGATTAGTGGGTGTAGTGATTCTACTAGATGATCGACATGAGAAGCACCAGATGATATGGATATAACAGCTGGCGTGTGTCTTGATCAATGGATCTAGAATGTTGGGAAGTTTGATACTTCTGGTACTTGAAACCTTTAATGGCTCCAAGAATGAAATTTTATTTATATGGACTGCCAAGAGGGACTGTCTAAAACGTGGCTGTCGAGTGGTTTTTTTGACAAGTGGCTTTCTTGACAAGTGACCGTCTTGGAATGAGATTGCCTGACATGGGACTGTCTCGATAAGTGACTGCTTTTGACAACTGAGTGTCTTAAAATGGGACTGCCTCGGGTGAAAGGGACGTACACCAAGAAAGCTACTTCTTTAAGGAGTACTGGCATGTCGAATTCAGCACTCAAATTAACTTAGAAAATAGACTTAATGATTAATCATTTATTGTAAGTTGGTACCACCTAGTATAATACTTGAACTAGTCCGAGTAGAGTTGCGAAAGAATAAAGAATGGCTGCGAACACCCGTACACCACTTTAGTATGAAAAAAAAAGGTCAAAAGCAAAGAGTTCAACACCAAATCTCCAATTTTACAGTTAATCGAATTCTAATTAGTCCATTATATTTTTCAAAAAATTCTGATTCGATCAGTATATTTTTTTCAAAAAAATATGCATTTTTGGATTTTTGCATTCAGTTCGTATTTTTTCCAGTACAGTGCTTTTCCTCAGATATAATAAAAAAAACTAAAAACTATTCTAGGTAAGTATCCGAACCAAGTATATTATTATGACTTCTTTTTTGAAGAGAGTTTTTGTTTTATTTAGTTCTATAGTAATTTTCTGCACATCAGAAAGACATACAAGCTACAGAAGTATGCAGTACCTTTCTGCAGATAGATATACAAGCATAATTCTCAGGAGAAAAATTGGTTACATCATAGTAAATATTAGTACTAGTAGTAATGATGAATATCATGAAAAGTATAGTAATTAGAAATCTCAGGTAGGCAGAAATATTGTAGTCCATAGAAGAACTCAGTGATCTGTGATATGATATCTAGTACATTATAATGAATAGTAATTCTTCGAAAAATACTAACACTAACACTAACACTAACACTAACACTAACACTAACACTAACACTAACACTAACACTAACACTAACACTAACACTAACACTAACACTAATACTAATACTAACACTAATACTAACACTAATACTAGTATTAACACTAACACTAATTGTTAGATTCTTGTTGTAACGTTTAGTACTAAGTTATCTATATTCGTTGATGATTCCCCGATAGAAGGAATCTGAGTTGCATATATACAGTGTTTTTCAAAATTATTCAAACCAGCGCGGCAAAATGTTTCGAACCACACTAGCAAAATTAAACAAACAAATACAATATGAATGATTACATAACTCCCAACAAGTTGTTGTATACAGGATAACAAGGAAACCCAATTCAGTTCCGTCCATTTTTCACCCTTGATTGGTACTGCAAGACTTCTGTCCCAAATGTAGTACCATATAAGGCAATCGTCCAGATTTAAGATTTCAGAATATTGAATTCTAATGAAAGTTGGTGTGAAACATTATGCCATTTGGTTTGAAAGACTGCGAAGGGGTACGAAACTTTTTGAATCATTGGTTTGATTAATTTTTCTAGTGTGGTTTGAATCGTTTTGCCGCGCTGGTTTGAATAGTTTTGAAACACTGTAGTTTTGAAAAACACTGTATTCAACAAAAGGGGCGCGCTGTTTAGGTGGCTGGTAGGTGGCTGGTAGATATCAGGCAGCGAGGCTTGAAAATACCTCAATAGATAAGACACCACCTATGGTGGATTTGACATTAATACTAATACTAATTCTTATTCTAGTACTAATTGTTATACTCCGGTTTACGTCAGGTACTCTGGTTACTATGTTTTTTGGTGATAGTTCCTCCTAGGGAGGAATCTGAGGTACTTAAATACTTTTAGAGGAGAGGGCGTGCGACTTAACGCGAGAACAATAGCGATGAACGCCGTCCCAACACCGTACAATGTGGGCCGCAGAGTCTTGAACTGGCCATTGTTAGGATTAGACTGTAGGTTCAAAATACTGAAATAGGTAGGGTACTACCTATGGTGGATCTAACACTAATACTACTACTACTACTACTACTAATACTAATACTAATACTAATACTAATACTAATACTAATACTAATACTAATACTAATACTAACTAATAATAATACTAACTAATACTAATATCATATGGCTACACTGCCACCACTTCTAGTGTTAGGAAGATAAAAAATTAAAATATGTATGGTTATACTTGGGGTAGCATGACTTCATGATTTCCCTATCTAAAGTTTTCATTCGAGTGTCAATAGAAATTATTATGAGTACAATTAAATGACAAGTCTCCGTTGGAGATTAGTAAGTGTGCCAGTTTCTTCGCTTTCGCACTAATCATGCAATGTAACCACGTCAAGCAGTACCCATGAACTCGAGCACACTTTTTAGTATATCACACTTTTTAGTATATCACACTTTTTAAAATATCACACTTCAGTATATCCTCTGGATAAAACACTCCCAATTAGTATTACCAGAGTACGCTGCTTTAACCCATAAGCTCACTCTCTAGTATATCTTTTGGTGGAGTAGCTCATTTACTATGAACGATACACACCCATAGTAGATCTAGACCCATGATTATATAGAGATGAAACAAGGTAATCGAGGAGTGAGATGAAACAGGGAAATCGAGGAGTCAGATTAAATCAAATATAGAAATTTCAAGTATAAGATGAGAGTAGTCGACTTGATACTTATGGTGTTTTCAAAGTAGATTCAGATTCATACTGTACACAATGGTTTATGGTAATAGATGTAGTTGTTAGTTGCTTCATAGTTACTTTAGAGGGTGTTTCAAAGTAGGATCACAATGGTTCAAATGGGTTCAAATAGGTTCAGAGTGGTTCATAATAAATAGTTATTTTCTATAATATACTAGTTTATGATACTTCTTTCATACCATTCATGCTGCTGGAGTTCATACTGTTGGAGTTCATACTGTAGATACATGATCTTTAAGATGTTCATGATAGTAAGGAACTCCAAGTAGGTAAGCAATTTGGGAAAGTAGTATGGGAAGAGAATCTTAGAGTATCATAAAGTATTCACCATCTCCACTATAAAGTACTAGTCAGTATAAGTATTAGTGTTGGTGTTGGTATTGGTCCAGGCAGCAGGATGTAGTGGTGGGGAGTAGTGGAGTAAATTATAGACTTGATGAGAAGTAGTCAAGGCCAATTAAAGCACAGGATTTGACGTATCCATGCCTTAAAACTTCAGATCAACAATATCTCCATGAGGTAATAGCAGTGTATCAGTGTAGCAGTGTATGGTGCTTTCACCTTCCCACTTACCTTAATTAGCTCATCCCGAAGCTCTTAATGCTCAATTTGGCAAGTCTCCATTAGTCAGTTCATAGCCATTTAAACCTTTAATCACTTTGAACCAGTAAAATAATAGGCCTATGCACGCCAGTACTGGGCCAAACTATGGAGCGTATCAATAACCACCGGCAAGAACGCATTGACACTATCGATGATGAGGTTCTGGAAATGCAAAATGGCCTCCTCCTCGGTCATGTCCAAGGCAAACTTCTCCTCGACCTTCTCCACGGCCCGCTTGGGGTCGATCTGGATATCGGGGATGTTTGCATTCAACATGAGCTGGAAAAGGTTAAGGATCAAGTTGCTGTTGCGCCGCAACGTGGTGTAGGTGATGAAACAGTAGCTCTTGAAGAGGTTGAAGTTCTCGTGGTTCATGCCTCCCATGCCATCAATCACCTGGATGGGCAACTTCATCAATGGGGGGAATGGCTTGGGGTCTCGGCCCAAGATGTATCCGAAATCTGCATGCCAGAACTTACCGTTGGGCGAAAGAAGCAAGTTGTCCAAGTGCCGGTCTCCTACTCCTAGGATGTATGTGATCACACAGTACCCTGCACACAGTTTCACGTAGTTATCCATGACCCATGCCGAGACTCCCAAGTCCGACACCTTTTTGGTGCCCTGATTGGCGTGGCTGCTGTGACTAGTCTGGTTTGCCGTAATTGTAGAGCTCAAAAGGGCATCTGGCTCGTCGTCCTGTTGCTTGCTGTTATGTTGGAGGTACTTGAGAATACCATTTTCTCGCGTACCGTTAGTCTCCAAATTTTTTGAAAGAACCGAGTCAAGCGTCTCGTTGGGCACGAACTGGATGAAGCCCGCTATGGGGCTCGTAGCCAAGATCTTGTAAGGAGTCAACTTCAAGTCCAAGTTCTCATTCTTCAAGAGCTGGTCCATGAGGTTGATGATTTGGATCACCAACTGGTCCTGGCGCAAGTCGTCGCCGATCTTGAACATGAGCAGGTACTTGCCGTGTTTCAGACGGGTTCCGAAGATGGAAGCCGAGGTTTTGCGGCCGAAATTAGCCACAGTCTTGAATGTAATTTTGAGTGGTGCAAGAGAACTCTTGAATACAGAACACTCTGCTGGGTAACAACCACAGATCATCACGTCGGGGTCCAAAGGAAGTGGGAACGGCTCGGAGAACTTGAGCATGCCGTTGGCTGGATCCGACAAGTACTCCTGCAAAAAAGTGACCTTCTTGCTCGTAGCTTCGTTCTTCTTGAATGAGGCCCGTAGGAGCTCCACAAGCCCCGTGAGTTTCTTGACAAACGCAATCTGCCGTTTCAAATGCGTATACTGGGGCAGGTTGGTCTGCGCACAGTGTTTCTTGAGCATATCAATGTATGTGTTCATGACGATGTTATAGATGGACCGGGAGGATGGTTCCTGCAAATCGGACCTCATGAGCTGGTCCTCATTCTCCACTTTGACATACCAGTAGAAGAAGTTACCCAAACGGGCACTTTTGACGGATTTTTCAATGAGAAACCTCGCCAAAGGTGCATCTTCAAGCACATCGTGCGTTGTTACAGCTCCAGGACTAGACCCAGCCCCAGCCCCAGGCCCAGGCTGCTTCATATTCTCATATTTGAGTGCCTGCACCAATTGAAGAAGATAAAGAAGAAGCTCATCGGCACTGGCCAACGTGAGTCTTTGCACGGCAAAGTGGCGGAGACGCCTTGAGTAGGCGAAGATCTTGTTGATTTTAGCGTCGTCTGCAGGCGATACATCCTTGACGTTGACTGCGATTGTATGGTGCCGGAGAAGAGCATGTGGGTTAAAATTATTGGAAAGAAGCTCCAAGGCATCGCCAATATCAATGCGGTCTACGGACCAATATGGGAGAATCTCGGCAAACACGTGATCCAACTCGGACTCGTTTTCCCAGTTCAAGCTCTTGAGGAACTTGGTCAAGAACTGCTTGGTGGTCTGCAGAGGCACGGCTTTTTGCAGGTCGTCAGCCTGGTTCTTGGAGAAGTAAAACCGGTACTTCCAAAGATTTTTCTTTTCGTAGTCCGTGAGTACGGCACTAGAGGGTCTGTTCAAGATACGCCAGAGTTCGTCACGCATATGGGGAGAAGGCTTGAGTTCCCGGTCAAGGTTGCTGTTGATGTTGATATTTGACGAGAGTTTCTGGAACTTGAGTTCGATGGGATCGAGGATTTCGGCGGTGCTATGGTCAGCAGAAGAGTTGTAAGCGGAGATTTCAGCACATGCGAAGTCGGGGTCGTAGATCTTAGCCACGGCAGTAGTGATTTGGGAGTTTTCGGCATTTTGACCAATTTCAATGCTTGTCAATACTCGGGTCTCGGGCCGTTCTTCGGCCTCGGTGTTGGTATGTGGAGCCAACTGGGGAAGCCGGTACGTGACGTCCAGATACACGATGGGGAGGGAGAAGTTGGGGAGCTCGATGTGGAGGAACGTAGCGTTTTGTTTGGGGGGTTGAATGGCTGCAAACGCCTGCGTATCGAGCCATTTGACCTTGTGAAAGTGTCCGTTTTCGTACTGGACAATGCGTTGTTCCAAGCCACCATCTGCTTCCAGACCATCGTTTGCATAGGGACTTCCTTCATGACTTCCTTCAAGACTTGCTTGATTTCCATAATCAACGTCTTTTCCAATTGAGCCATTTGGTGAGTCTTTCCCTTCCAAATCCTTTCCCTTAATTAAACCACCCTGTTCAATAGTATCTCCCCTCGTTCCATGATGATAGTTGACATGCTGTATCTTGACCTTGCAGAGACCTTTGCGTAGAGTACAGTCAGAATGGTCAAAAACTGAAAGCGTGCCCGAACCAAAAAGAACCGGTACAGCTTCCACCACCTCATAGATAGCCATATGGAAGTAGCTAGAGTAGTCAAGTTGGTTGTAGTTGACGGGGAGCCTTACATGCAGGTCCCACACTCTTTTGTTCCCCGAAAACTCCCGGAACGGCGTCTGTACCTCCTGACTCACGGCATTATGGTTGCCATCATATACCTGTACGCGGACAAAGAGGCTGGAGTTGGCGGAGACGTGACTAAGCGTCTTGAACGTGGAGGCCGACGCAAACTTGTCCAGAGCAGAGGCTAGCGTGGGGGTCTGGGGAGTAGTGAGCGACCGGATCTTGATGTACACCGGGATATTGAGCGTCCGGGCCAAGCCGAAATTAGTGGCGGTCTGGCTTTTGTCCATAGGTATCAAGGTGTTGATGGATGCGTACACCTGTACACCCTATTTATTAGATAGCGATAACGTTACATCAGTACACCACAAATTTACCACTACTATAGTACTACTGCTCTTCTCTACTACTGCTCTTCTCTACTACTGCTCTTCTCTACTACTACTCTTCTCTACTACCACTACTACTACTAGTACTACTACACTATAGTACTAGTACTACTACACTATAGTACTAGTACTACTACACTATAGTACTAGTACTACTACACTATAGTACTAGTACTACTACACTATAGTACTAGTACTACTACACTATAGTACTAGTACTACTACACTATAGTACTAGTACTACTACACTATAGTACTAGTACTACTACACTATAGTACTAGTACTACTACACTATAGTACTAGTACTACTACACTATAGTACTAGTACTACTACACTATAGTACTAGTACTACTACACTATAGTACTAGTACTACTACACTATAGTACTAGTACTACTACACTATAGTACTAGTACTACTACACTATAGTACTAGTACTACTACACTATAGTACTAGTACTACTACACTATAGTACTAGTACTACTACACTATAGTACTAGTACTACTACACTATAGTACTAGTACTACTACACTATAGTACTAGTACTACTACACTATAGTACTAGTACTACTACACTATAGTACTAGTACTACTACACTATAGTACTAGTACTACTACACTATAGTACTAGTACTACTACACTATAGTACTAGTACTACTACACTATAGTACTAGTACTACTACACTATAGTACTAGTACTACTACACTATAGTACTAGTACTACTACACTATAGTACTAGTACTACTACACTATAGTACTAGTACTACTACACTATAGTACTACACTACCGATAGATCAGTTAGGGCAGGGCACTACCCATAGAGGTATCATAAAGCCTACGCCGTCTGATCTAACAATGACCTTTCCCTAACGCCATCTCCTCATTCACCATGGTACAAAGCACCAGGGTGGAATATGATAAGCCCGAAGTACCAGGATGGAATGTGAAGAGTTTTCCCACAAGGATTTAGCAACGATCAGTTGACTAGGCGACCCCCCTGTCAACTACTCAAGTAGCCCGATTCCCTCGTTTTGAGAAATCATCAACCAACAAAAGTAACTTAGTACATGAACGTTTCACAAGAATCTAACAACTACTGTACTATAGTACTAGTAGTGCTAGTAGTACTACCATACTAGTACTACTACACTGTACTACTACACTGTACTACTACACTGTACTACTACACTGTACTACTACACTGTACTACTACACTGTACTACTACACTGTACTACTACTACACTGTACTACTACACTGTACTACTACACTGTACTACTACTACACTGTACTACTACACTGTACTACTACTACACTGTACTACTACACTGTACTACTACTACTATAGTACTACTACTACCGAATGCCATATGAACAGATAGTAAGTTGGGTGTAGAATGGGACCAGACATGGAAAGACATCATTACGTGATCTGATGATATTTCCTAACTAGAAGGTCATGTAATAAAAGGACCTGGTCTCATGAACAATAATCTGATCAATGACCATTCCAATGTGTGATCTGAAAACTACGTGAATTATTTATATCAGAAAAGTTCTGATGATTTGAATTGACCATCATAGTAAATGGTATGGTCGTGGCGTATGATCAATTGGTTATAAGTTTTGACCTGATTATTACTCCATACTCTACCTCCTCTATCTGCTCTACCTCCTCTATCTACTCTACTATATTCTCACTACTCACTACTCTACTGTATTCTCACTACTCACTAACCTTTACTATATTTCAGTCTTACTCTAGCCAAAACTATTATCATAGTACACTATACTACACTGGCTCTACTCTCACTAAACTTTACTATATTTTAGTACAATCACTCACTATTCACTACACTACACTACACTACACTACACTATGCTATGCTATACTACCACTACTAGTACTAGTAACGAGAATAAGTAGTAGCAGTTAGTCTTGGAAATAGAAACACCAGTAACATGAGAAGTAGTAAAAGAAGCACGAGTTTATATGGTAGTACTATACTATACTATGCTATACTACTATACTAATATGTTATAGTACTACCATTACCATTACCATTACCACTACTACCACTACTACTACTACTACTACTAAAGTAATTCCACTACTATACTGTACTACTACACTGTACTGTACTACCACACTGTACTGTACTACCACACTGTACTGTACTACTATACTGTACTGTACTACTACCACTACTAAAGTAATACCATACTGTACTGTACTACTACCACTACTAAAGTACTACCATACTATACTGTACTACTACTACTACTATAGTACTACTACTATACACACCTACACCATCACTACAAAAAAACTTTCCCAGCACTTTCAAAGTCTCATAAGTTTCCACGGAAGAGCAAGCAGCCAAAGCATTGCCAATTATTGAAAATGATTTCAAAGCCAGTAGCCCGATCCTGAGACCAGCGGCTTGACGGCCTTTTTAAGACTCTTGAACGCTTTCAAAGTATTGATGTGAATTGGATGAATTGGATGAATTGGATGAATTGGATGAATTGGATGGCTCAAATAGTGACAAAAAAACAAGACTAATTTAAGTGGATGTAATAGTTTTATAGAGGTTATCATATGAGCGATCTGAGTAGTGGTCAGAATGGAAGCGAAGAACCAAAAATGAGTCACTTAAGTAGTAAGAAGATTGATAAAAATCCAAGTGAAGTATCAACGGAGAGGTTAGTATACATCGAAGAGTGTCATTGGATGTGTTGTTAAGAATATCAGTAGCTCTATTGCCATACTATACCATCCCGTATAATATCTCATAATATCTCATAATATCTCATAATATCTCATAATATCTCATAATATCTCATAATATCTCATAATATCTCATAATATCTCATAATATCTCATACTATCTCATATACTATCTCATACTATCTCATACTATCTCATATAATATTCACCATGCTATGAGATCTCTAATCACTAGACTGATATCTATAAATACCATCTGTTAGATCCATGATATTCAGGACCCTGCCTATAGATGTATTATGAACCCTACTCTGTCGGATCGTAATAATGGCCAGGCCATCATTGAACAAAGTACTATGATGGGGGTGATACGGACTTTGCAATGGCCATCATAGTACTTCAAACAATGATGGCTATTCTAGAACAATCCTTACCATTGTTTTACAAGAGAGTTTTTCGAATGCCACGTTTTCTCTCAAGGTTATATAAGCCGCTCCGGTTCCTCTCTTCTTGAGGAACCATCAACGAACATAGTATCATTTAAGCATAGATGTATTAAAGAACATAACACCATTCGTGAATAGAAGAACTGTAATTTTGTGACATCCAGGACTTACCCGAAATCATGACTATACCTATAAATACTGACCCAGCTGCTGCCATAAATACTGACTATGATCTGATACCTATAGTACACCCCTATAATACATACCTATGTACATACCTATAATAAATACCTATGTACATACCTATAATAAATACCTATGTACATACCTATAATACATACCTATGTACATACCTATAATACATACCTATGTACATACCTATAATACATACATACGTATAGCACATGATATACTATTACTATCACATTTAAAGTAGAGGGTACTATTAGTAGAGTACAGAGTATAAGTGGTTAGTAGAAGATAGAGGTATAGATACCAGAGACTAGAGGATAAGATACAGTACGAGCCTTACTTATGGTACTCTACAATCTACTAAGACTACATATATAAGAATACAGTATAAACGTTCTATGCATACTTACATAATTACTTACACTGACTACTATATTTAGTGTACTATACCAGGTATACTATAAAAAAAAGACTACAGTAGTAGAATGGCACTCTGGACTATACTACTACTTTGTGGATACCACAGATATCCGATTATCAAGATGCTAAGTTATTTACATTGCCATTCTCCACACAAGCCACGCGCATGCACTAGAGATGATGAAGTTTGTAGTTGGATTAAAGTGAGGCTTGAAGCCCTCGCTCTCGAAGAAACTATCTGGCCTTCTTTATCCCCCTCTTCTCCTAAATTAATTAATCCCTTCTCTTCATATTCTCTTTTCTCTTCTTCATACTCCAATTTTCTCTCTTCTTCATACTCCAATTCCAATTTTCTCTCTTCTCTCATACTCCAATTTTCTCTCTTCTTCACACTCCAGTTTTCACTCTTCTTCACACTCCAGTTTTCACTCTTCTCTCATATTCCTCCATATTCTTTTCTCCTCTTTTCCTCGTTTTCTTCTCATTTTCCATCGGACCGCACGTTCTGACCAAACCACATGTACTTCTGATCGGCCGACTCGTCATCCGAGGAATCGGTGCCCGAACTCGAATTGAGCTGGTAGAATATCGACTTCTTGTTCTTCTTTTCCTTGTCGTAGGAGAGAACCGACGGCACGAACTTGATGGAGCTCGACCGCAGAGGCCGCGTACCGGTGGTGCTGCGTGCAGGCACCGATAGACTAGGCGTGGACTCCACCAGCTGGTCGTCGTTAAAGTGCATGAAGCTCTTTTCGCCCGGCGGACTGCCCTTTTCGGAAATGACCCCGAACTTGGGCGTGGACGTTTGGGGCCGTCTTCTTTGGAGAGACCGCACGCGGTTGAGTCGTTGAATCACGTCGTTCATATTAGGAGAAAGCTCTGCATACTCCTCCAGCTGGTCTCGGGGAGACATGGACCCATTGGGCGAAAGTCCCGGGAAGATGTTGATACGGCCCAGGTCCACGCTCTTATCATCGTCGTTGCGCATATTCATCAAGTTGGCATGACTGTTAACCTTGGAGTTGAGGTGGTGGATGGGAATGCTGGATGTGGATGAGTACCGCAACTTCAACGGGTGATAAATCTCCTCGTTGGAGGCCAATTTGGACAAGTCAATGGTGGAGTTGAAACCACTGGGTTCGGATGTGGGCGACACGTCGGGCGAGATAGGGTGCTGAGGCGCATGAACTATGGAAAACGTTCGTTTGAAAGCCTCGTCGTTCATCACTTTGAGTCGGAACTCCGATGTGATCTTGTGCTTGTTGGCTTCCAGAGGAGACCAGTTTTTGGCCGAAGGACATAACGGCACTGGAGGCGGCCGCCAGGGGTACTCACTGGAAGTCTTATTGTCGATCCGGAAAGAAGGTCGTTCCTTGGTCTCATCGGTATGGGGTCTCACTAGACCACCAAAGCCCATGGCTGGGTACTCTTGTTGCTTGTCCAAGTCTCCCTTCTTGACAAAATTGGTTTTATAATACACAATATCGGACTCGAGGTTCAAGGTGGCATCAATCGAAGGGTCCTTTGTGATGATATCCAAACAGTCCTTCTTGAGCACCCAATTCTCATCTGTTTTCTTGGCAAAGTTGATCCCCAACTCAGGAATTTCTTCAAAGATCGGGTGGCTAATAAAATGCAGGAGAAAGCTGGAGATCACGTAGCCATGGGAAACCACAATGACCATTGTGTCATTCTTGGAGTTCTGGTAGGTGGCCAAGAGTTTCTGGAAGTACACCTTGCAATGCTCCTGGAACTGCTTATGCGAGATATCGGGTTCGTTCCAGGGCCCGAGCTTGGTGGTGGGCCGGAAGTTCAGCACAAACTTGCGGTTTTTCATCAACTGGATGTTGGGGGTGTACATCTGGTAGGCCTCGTTGGAGTCGTAGAACGGCGGCTTATTCTCCATCTTTTCGTGGCACCATTCCGACAACGCAAAGTCTCCTAGTAGCTGGAACTTGGGCTTGAGATGTGGTGCCTTGGAGGTCAACTGATCCTGCAAATGGGTGATGATCAAGTCTGCGGTTTCACAGCACCGCAAGTAGGGCGAGAAGTGGATGAAGATATTCTTTTTGTGGAGGTCTTGGGTTTCTGTAAGCTCAAGGATCTGTGTGCAAGTCTCCGCCACCCTGGCATCGGCGGCAGCCGTGAGGGACAGGTCATACACTTTGTAGGGGGAATGTAGGGGAGGTTCGTTTGTCTTCAGGTGGTCGGCTCTGGGGCCATGACGTAAGAAAAAGAGCTCGGCCATCAGTAATTAGGGTGTTGGATGTATTAGCCTTAAATCGTATTGAAGTGTATTGGGTGTATTTGCTGTAAATAGAACTGGAGTGTGGCTGTAAATCGGAGGTTGTGTTGGCTGTAAATCGGAGTGGAGTGGAGTGGAGTGAACAAAAGGTTGGCAGTTCCCCAAGTAAGAATGAAAGTACTACCTCCTTTTGGTTATTGGTTAGGCTATGAATGTAGCGGTGGTGTGTATCCAGTTGATCTGGCGCTGCTTTAGATACAGATTGTTGGATCGTTGTTGGTGTGTATTAGTATGATCCAGTGCAAGCAAAACCACCAGACGATACAGAATGCAGGATGCAATATGACCACTATATGAAGAGCCGGTATGGAACACTATGATAGTATGGAAGGCAACTCGATTAAGTATTCAGTAAACTGATTTAATGGTAGGCACAGCTCAGTGGTAAGGTGGAGCTAAGCCAGGTCAGTGATATGGATGGCGTTGTGCAGGAAAGAACAGGCGGTGCAGGAAGGGCCTGGCGGTGCAGGAAAAGGACAGATGTTTCAGGAGAGCCCGCTGAAACACACGTGAAACAAGGGTGAGACAAGGGTGAAACAACTGTGAAACAACTGTGAAACAAGGCTAAAAGGAAAGCGCTTGGAAGGGTGCGAGCAAAGAAAAAAGGTGTTGGTGGTGAGAAACGGGTGCGAGAGAGAGCGCAGCACCAGGCGGGAATGAGAGAGGACGAGGTGGAGCGGACGCAGATCCGGGGACATACCAGGAGGGAGCAGCAGCGCCAGGAGACGAGGGCACGGGCCGAGGGTGGAGAAGAGATCCGGGGGGTCGATATCCGGGGGGGCCTACGGTTCGGTGGTAATGACTTGTCTACGGTTACACCCGATTTTCCAAGGGCACGTATGCTCTTATTGGAAAACCGGTTGCTGTATTTTTTATCGTCTGGGGTTTGGCGATGTGGCTAAGTGCATATGAAGATGAAGCCAGATGGTATGACGTAGTGACCTGCATACACCGCGCCCTCGGTCTTTCAAAAAATGCAAACACCAAAAAAGTAGACACCATGACTATAGCTCTGTAAAATAGTACATAAATTGCTATAATTATTAGTCATTGTAGCTACTATAGTATACCAATATATATAATTTTTTGGTATTATAATAGGTTTTCGGGGATGGTTTATAATGTAACCTGCATATAAATAGAATCTCGTGATTTTCGTTATGAGAATCGGGAGGGGGTCTATATACAGTACCCAGAAACGAAGATTTTTGTTACTACATGCCGTCTGCAGTACAAGAGTTTTTCCTTTATAAAACCCGTACACCTCTCTTAAAGGTCACGTACCGCTCGCTTCAAAATGCACCGCATTTTACGCTTTGAAATAGAACAATGCAAATATGCCAATCTCTGGTAGTCTCTCTTTCCCTGCATTAAAGGGACATGGGTTACATGCAGGAAACGCAAACCCATATATATAGTATTTCTCATTTCCCCAGTTTCTCCCTAACTCCACATATTTTTATCCCCAAATCTGCTTTCCAACTACCACCATGAGTAAAAGTATCAGTTCCCAGCAAATCAGCGAATTAGAGCAGAAGGCTCTAGCAGGTATGTACACACGAATGCTCCAAGATATTCAGGTATTCCGGTATTCAGCTTTTCAACTATCCAGGTATCCAGCTATTCAGGTATCCAGGTATCCAGCTATTCAGCTATTCAGGTATCCAGCTGATCCGAACTATTAGCTATTTTAGTACCACTTTACTAATCCCAGCCCGCTCCCTCTCCTACTGTCCCTACTCCAACTTCAGGTACGTTTCAATCATCGATCTTCCCCTTCCCCTTCCCTCTTCCCTATTTCCCTTCCCTTTTTCCCTCATTCTTTTCCACAATCCACAATCCACCATCCAGTTTGCAATTCCCAGACAAATTCTATAATTCCCAATTCCCAATTTCCAATTTCCAATTCCCAATGCAACTGCAACTCCTCCCAATGCAACTCCTCCCAATGCAATGCCAACTTATCCAATGCCAAATTCAATAAATTCAAGTCAATGAATTCAAGTCAATGTTCTATTTTCCAATCAATGCATTAATTTAGTTCACTTCATTTAATTCATTCCGATTCAATCACTTTTGATTTCCCATTTTTTAACTCCCATTTTTTGTGGTGTGGTAATTGGTTGCATTTTGCCTTTGGATTGCCCTCCTTTTTCTCAGTGCCATTTTCTCAAGTTGTCCTATTGTCTCAGCCCCATTTTGTCTAATTTTGTGTAATTGTTATTGTCCCACGGTTTTTCCCAATCCATCGGTTTCATTGAATTCTAATTTCGTCCTGACTTCCCAGTCCATTGTCCATTCCCTCAGTCCATTGTCCATATACTATTGTTGATTGTCTTCTTATCTCCTATTTCCAACTCTAACTCTTCCCCCCTTTCCCCTTTATAGTTTACTAATGCTAGGGTCGGGTGTGCAATTTTATTGGACACTGGCGAGATTGTTGAAGGTGCCAATGTGGAGAATGCCTCATATGGTGCAACCATCTGCGCCGAACGCTCGGCCATAATTAGGGCCGTGATGCAGGGCCACCGGAAATTCAAGGCGATAGCGGTTTCCAGCGACAATGCTGAGCCCGTCTCTCCGTGTGGAATCTGCCGCCAGTTCATCCTGGAATTCGGCACCGATATTTTGGTGATCATGGTTTCACCAAATGGGAAAACGGTCAAACACACTTTGGGCGAATTGTTGCCCTTGAGTTTCGGCCCGGAAAATCTCCAATGAACCCATACCTCTAAATTCCATATATGGTTTCTGAAATGTAGTTCTAACTGAGCCCAAGCGTATAGTTGTCCAGTGTCACTACTGTATATACTGTATACTATATACAATAAAGTACTGTATACAATGTATATTATATACATGAAAAGACATCACGTTCATGGAGGTTTCGGTGGAGCCCAACAAGAATTGGTGCGTAGCATTATAACTTTCATTGACAGAGTGGTGTACCTTCTGCTCATATGACATTAAGGTAGTGTGTGAACAATCCAACGCTTGGGGAATTCTGATTTGGTATGGTAGGATGAGCCGACATCGAAGAATCAAAAAGCAATGTGGCAATGAACGCTTGACTACCTCCAGCATCAGTGATACCTTTTCTGCCTTTTCTAGCGCCTGTAGCTCCAAATTTGGAGGTAAACATAAATGATCCATAGGCCACACTTTCATGGTTTGTAATCACATTGAAAATAGAAATCAAGGGGGCTTTTACCCCTTTTATTCCACTGGAGATTTCTGTTCTCCATGAGGCCCCTTTATGTGACATAAATAATAGAGCTTTAAAGAAAGCATGACAATATAGATGATATATTGCTAAATCATAAGCACTTGGACCTATAGTTAACATCGTTATTGCTAATTGCAAAATATGTAAATTCATAACAGTATATGTAGGGAGTTTGAGTCATATAATTCCTGATGATATGTTAGAAGGTCAATTGAGATTTCAGATGCTGATGCTTCAATTAGAAATAGAAAATAGAGAAATTCGTAGAGAGATAGATAGGTAGAGGTAGAGGTAGAGATGGCGAGATTGGTAGAGGAAGAGTGAGAGATAGAGAGATAGAGAGATAGAGATTGGTAGAGAGATAGAGATAGAGATAGAGATAGAGAGTGTAGTGGAGTGGAGTGAAGTAGAGTTCAGAAGAAGGGGTAGAAGCGGTAGGAAAAGAGTGAAAGGAGTTGGAAAAGGGGATAACGGGATAACGGGAGAAAAAAACTGGACGGTAGAAAAAGGGCGGATGCGACCGCTTTTATATCCATGGACAGTGGCTGTAAATCTGTGCGGGGTTTGGGGGTGCGCTTATCTTGGTTGCCACATGCGCGAGCGTTGGCTGCAATTCCAAAAGAATATAAAAGGACGGCCATTCCCCGCGAACAAACAATCAGTAGTTAATTCTACTGACACCCCATATGTTGAAAAAAAAACGATAACAGGTGGTTATTTCCGAAAAGACGGTCCACTCACAGAGCAAGTATGCAAACGGTTATACTAACGTTATTACGTTAAGTGAGGTTCTGTTCCCACATGTTATAGTTGTGTGGAGAGTCCAGCTGGTGACCTTAGCACTATAAGTGGGTACTGTGCCCCAATTGTGCTACTTTTCTTATGGTATTACTTTTCTTATGGTATTACTTTTCTTATGGTACTACTGTATTACTGTTATACGGCTCATAATGTGGGACTGTGGACTGTGGACTGTTAGCTGCTCATCTATGGTACTTCTCGAGTGTTCTTCTGCGCTACTGATCTATTGTACATACTGCCCAAATTTTTAAAATATTCGAAGTGTCCTACTGCCATACAATTAAATGTCTAATTCATTAACTGCTGTACTGCTGTTCTGTGGTATTATACGATTGCAGAAAGTTAGAGAGTGCGAGAGTCAAAAAGTCGGAAACTCAGAAAGTCGGAAACTCGGAAAGTCAGAAAGTCAGAACGTCAGGAAGTCAGAACGTCAGGAAGTCAGAACGTCAGGAAGTCAGAACGTGAGAACACCTCAAAGTCAGAGGGTAAGAGAGTCAGAGAGCCAGAAAGTCTGAGTCAGAGAGTTAACAGACTTGAACTGTCGATTAACATCTCTACTGTTTATTTCCAATTCTACTGTCTTCTGTTAATTTTTCTTCACTGACCACTTCAACTGTCGATTCCTCCTGGCCTTTGTTTTCTCCTGCCTAATTCTATTACTACTTCTACTATTTGCTCATAGTCAGAAGAGTCCAAAATAACCGGTCTGAGTTTCAGAAGATTCAGGACATAGTTGAGACATACGACACAGATAAGACGACTCAAAAGACAAACCTGATGGTCAAAAAAATAGTCAGGAGAGTCAGAAAAATTAAAAAGACAGGTCCATTGTACTTTCAATGTTGATCAATATAAAGTGAGATCAAAAAAAACATAAGAAAATGAGAAAAATTTGAGGAATTCCAATTGACTGGTTCATTCCGTTTGAATGGTCCATCCCTATTGACTGGTCCATCTCTATTGACTGGTCTATCCCTATTGACTGGTCTATCACTATTGAATGGTCTATAGGTTACGTGGAAGTTTGAAAAAATATGATATTTTCAAAAAATTACGAGACAGGAGAGTATATATCGATATTATTTATATCAACAAGTTTATTACCGTGGGGTGTGATACAACTTAATTTGATTAAAAAGGGTATGTGCTCTTTGGTTTGATTAAAAAGGATATGTGCTCTTTGGTTTGATTAAAAAGGATATGTGCTCTTTGGTTTGATTAAAAAGGGTATGTACTCTTTGGTCTGATTAAAAAGGGTATGGTGCTGCTTGGGGTTTTGGTCTTGGGTCTTGGTCTTGGATCTTGGATCTGGTCTGATTTCACACTGCGGCAGAGCCTAGAATGATGCGAACCTTGGGTACCCACACTCACATTACTCAACCAAAGGGTCCAGGAATACCAATGAAGTTACCAAATTCAAGACTAGCTATATGCATGATGATACCAGCCTCATATAATTAATATGAATCACAGAATTCCAGGGGTCCATACAAAGATATACAAGTCTATATCTATTGTGGTGATATTTTCTTGTATTGGATGTGAACTCAATCACGTGATCCAACAACTGCGCATGGCTCATCACCAAGAAGCGCACCAGAGAAGCACACCAGAAAAGCTCACCTACCAACACCGCAATGAGTACCGTGTGTTCTTCGTCGCAATGCGGACTTCGAACCGACTCCGTGCTCAAGTGTCCCGTGTGCCTCAAGAATAACGTCACCAGTGTTTTCTGCAACCAAACGTGCTTCCGCTCGGGCTGGGCTACCCACAAGGCCATCCACCCTGCGGCAGATAATGAGGTGTTTGACCCGTTCCCCAAATTCAAGTACGCCGGGGACTTGAGGGCTGCCTACCCCTTGACGCCCATGAGACGGCTTCCTGCTCATATTAAACGGCCAGACTATGCTCGCAATGGGAAACCCATTAGTGAGTTCAAGAACGACCGCAAGGGGAAAATCACCATTTTAAGCGAGGAGGAGATCGAGAAAATGAGGAAAGTGGGCGATGTGGGGCGGCAGATCTTGGATACTGTGGCCAGTCACGTGGCACCTGGTATCACTACCGATAAGCTCGACGAGATCTTGCACGAAGAGTGTATCAAGCATGAAGTTTACCCTTCTCCGCTCAACTACTTCAACTTCCCCAAATCCGTATGTACTTCGGTCAACGAGATCATCTGCCACGGGATCCCAGACCAGTACGTGCTCAAGGATGGAGATATCGTCAACCTTGACGTGTCCATCTATATGGACGGCTACCATAGTGACTTGAACGAAACCTACTATGTGGGGGACAAGGCCAAGGCCGACCCCGATACCGTGCGGTTGGTGGAGACTACACGGGAGTGTTTAGACTTGGCGATTGCAACCGTGAAACCGGGCTTGGTGTTCCGGACGTTGGGTCAGGTGATCGAGGACCATGCCACCAAGAATGGTTGTTCCGTGGTACGCACCTACTGTGGACATGGAATCAACTCGTTGTTCCACTGTCAGCCGGATATCCCACACTATGCCAAGAATAAGGCGGTGGGCGTGGCCAAACCGGGAATGGTGTTTACGATTGAGCCCATGCTTTGCTTGGGCACCTATAACGATGTCACGTGGCCCGATAACTGGACGGCTTCTACCACAGATGGACGCTACTCGGCTCAGTTTGAGCATATGATGCTTGTGACCGAGACTGGGTGCGAGCTTCTTACAGCACGTAAGGCTGACTCGCCGGGCGGCCCAGTTCCAAGAATCGAAAAGTCTTAGGAAGTATATAGTGTATTCAGGCCATAATGATAATGCTTGTAAAAACTACAGGTATTTTTGGAAGTAGTCAGGTAGCTTTAGAATCATATTGGAGTGAAATTGAAAAAAAAAAATGGACGAGTCCGGATTTGAACCGGAGACCTTTCCCATGCTAAGGGAACGCGCTACCAACTGCGCCACACGCCCAACTTTTGAGTTTAAAATTGTGTGGATTTTTAAGTCGGTTAGAAAAATAGTATGGATCGGAAGTGAAATTACACATAATTTCTACAAGAGCAATGGCCATGAAGCGTCTCAAAGCCAAATTGAAAGGTGATATATATGGATACTACTCATTATAGTATAGTGATTAGGGTAAAACTATGGTTTAGGCTGGATTTACCGTGAGCAAGAGAATGTCTAATATAATGAAATACTACAGACTCAGAAAAAAGGGCTAAAAAGATTGAATCTGTGTTCATACTTAGCATTAACACGTTGAAATATACTCTATAATATACTCTATAATATATACTATATACTCTACACTCTACACTCTACACCAGTATACTACGTATACTACTTATACTACTTATGTTAGATTCTGGTGACGTCAAGTACTCTGTTTACTATGTTCATTCGCCTCTAGTTCTATAGAGGGAATAATCGGCCTATGTAATTAACAGCCGGGTTGCCTAGTCAACCGGTAGTTACTGGGTGTCTGGAAAAACCTTCCATGAGCGAAAGGGAAAGAACCAAAAGGAAAAGAAATTGTGAATATTATAAAAAAAAGATAATGTTCAAACAAAAACCTCTTCCTGTGATTTAACCAACGTGTTCGAGGAGGCCAAATCACTTAGAGTAATCACCAGGTGTTTACTAACAGGGTAGTGGACCAGTTTCCCTATTTCCGTGGACCAATCAAAAGAGGGATTTCTTATTTAATAATACTCTCTACTTATCTCTAGCAAATATAATATCAATGCATCAAGCTTTGTTCGAAAGTATCAGTGGAAAAAATAACCGAAGGGAATCTAAGCCAAGAAAAACTTCTCACAAAATAAATAGGTATTCATCTTTTTTTTTTCTTTTTTTTTTTCACAAAATTAGAAAAAAAAATGCAATTCATTAGTGGGTTTACTAATGAAATTGGATATTTTGTACCTTATATTTGTTGGAAAATAGCACCGAATGTTGAGAGTTTCCATAGACTCTCTGGTAAGTTGGAATTGTTATGACATTGGCCTCCAATATTCTCTCAAGTACGGTGTTTCACGGT
>NKZD01002126.1:556-11677 GCA_002370635.1 Metschnikowia cerradonensis | reverse complement strand
TACCCAAGTCGCTCATTTGAGAGAGTTATTGCAGTCCAACTATATAACGGTTCCTGTATACCAATTGGTATATGCTAACGTTCAACAGTGGAGAGTTTTTTCGATGCCACGTTTCTCTCGAAGGTATATAAGCCACTCCGGTTCCTCTCCTTAAGGAACCAGCAACGAGTACATCAACGAGTACATCAACGAGTACAAGATTAGGTTAAGACACGTTATAACGAACGTAACAGTTACCTTGGCATTTGGTTTAATAGTTACCTGGTCATTTGGTTCAACTTCCTTCACCAACTTCTCAATCCATAGTGACTCAAGCGTAATAATTTAAGCATCAATAAAGAGTAATGAGTGCAAATAGTTCAGAATTGAGTAATGAGACTTATATCCCTTGCGAATACAAGCTAAAGCCCCAAGTCACACATATGTTAGATCCAAGATGAGTGGAATACAATCCATATAGGCATTAAGCTCACGTGCCCAGTTAATCGGGAACCGATGTTACTATATCTCTTTCGGGTTCTCCCTTACTATACCCCTTTCGGGTTCACCGTAACTACAGTGTTTTTCAAAACTATTCAAACTGTTGAACTTGCAGGATTTCTGTGCTTGTTTGGATCACGTGCCCGCGGACACGTGAGTAAGTGAGACAAGTACAGTGGGGCATGCAAGGGTTGAATAACACTTGCTGCGTGTGCAGATGAGCACATTTCTAACACTGATCGGGAAAGGGTCTACGGCACCCTACGACAGGAGTGGAGGGACATAGCAACCAAGATATTGGATACATAAGGAGGGCGTAGCCCGCTCTAGTGAGCGACATTGATAAAGAGGTCAATCACGTGAACCCTCGTTTAGTTATCAAAGGAATACAACATATGAGTACAACAACTTCTCTGCCTTACTTAAAGAAGTTGTTAGACAACGGGCGCACTCGCATCCCGGTATACATGAGTGTAAAGGATAATGCTCGACGCAAACCAGCGCGACGAAATGTTTCAAGCCAGTATGACAAGATGTTTCGAACCAAGAAGACAAAACTATTCAAACCAAGAAGACAGAATGGTTCACACCAACGTTTATTAGAATTCAATATTCTGAAATCTTAAAACTGGACGATTGCTTCTTATACACTACATTTGGGACAGAAATATCAATCAAGGGTGAAAAACGGATGGAACTGAACTGGTTTCCTTGTTATCCTGTATACAACAACTTGTCCATTTGGTTTAAAGGACTGTGAAGGGGAAAGACTGTGAAGGGGTACGAAACATTTTGTTGCGCTGGTTTGAAGAGTTTTGGAAAACACTGTATTCAAACCAGCGCGCCAGAATGTTTCGAACCAAGAAGACAAGATGTTTCGTACCCCTGTGCACAATCTTTCAAACCAAATGGCATAATGTTTCACACCAACTTTTACTAGAATTCAATATTCTGAAATCTTAAATCTTAAATGTCAGATATGGACAATTGCCTCATATGGTACTAAATTTGGACAAAAGTCTTGCAGTATGAATCAAGGGTGAAAAACGGACGGAACGGAACTGAACTGGTTTCCTTGTCTGTATACAACAACTTGTCCATTTGGTTTGAAAGACTGTGCTAAGGAGTACGAAGCTTTTTGAATTATTGGTTTGTTTAATTTTGCTAGTGTGGTTTGAACCATTTTGTCCCGCTGGTTTGAATAGTTTTGAAAAACACTGTATACCCCTTTGCGGTTCTCCGTTACTACACTCCTTTGGCTACCTTCCGGTAGACTACTTAATAGTGGCCGATTCCTCTTGCTGAGAAATAATTCAACGAATATAGTTTCGAATAGGTAATTAACATGCTTAAAAGAATCTAACAGCATAATAATTCTAGTATTTGGTTTGTGCAAAGCGTATAGTAGTTATCATCTGTGCGTTTTTTATGGGGAAGTTCGTTCAACTTTTCGGCCACGCAAAAGTGTGGCATCTTCCTCAGTGCCGTGGGCCTTACTGCTACGAAAATTGGGGGGGGGGGGTTCAAAGAAAGAAAGCATTAACCAGATTCAAAGTCTAGACCCTGGCCATTAAGCATACTCCATAATTACCTCATATCTTCAGACAATCATAATATATGACTAGACCAATAATAGATAGACCAGAGCATTAATATATGACTAGACCATGAATAGATAGACCCAAAGGTTCCTTATAGACCAGTGACGGCCACTGATTTGTTGAACTCATACGTGCCAGAGCACAAGATTACCGAGCAGGGTGTCAGAGCCAACTGTATCATTGGGTTGTCGTACATCGAGGCATGGTTGAGAAACGTTCGGAAGATTTTGGTTGACTTTGGTTTGAGGCTTTTAGTTGACTTTGGTTTGAGGCTTTTAGTTGACTTTGGTTTGAGGCTTTTAGTTGACTTTGGTTTGGGGCTTTTAGTTGACTTTGGTTTGAGGCTTGAACTTAACTTGGCTCGAAGCCTTTGTTCTGACCATGCGAATCTTTCTGACCATCGAATCTTTCTGACCTTTTTTTGGCTTGGACTTAAACCACTTCGGGACTGTAGACGTGTTAACGCCAGATCCGCAACGACAGTTACGGCACCAGGAGGACCAGTGAGTAACCATGGAGTAACGTCCAGCGGTTGACCAATACTATAAGACACTGATCTCATTGGCTCATCAAGATATGTAAACACTTCAGGAGAAGTGTTTACTTCAGGAGTAGGAGAAGGAGAGTTGTCAGTGCTCATTGAAGTATCATCAATACGAGATCTTTTGGTGGGTCTGGTTCTTGGAGGCATCTTGGTATACCTCAGGCAGTTGATGTAAAATTAAGTTATTAATAATAGAATGGGGCGAAGCCCCCATTATATAATGGAGAGATTCTTCCTTCACCACTGCAACAATTGTTCCTCCACATTGACCTTCTACTCATAACTCTGTTCGGGTGAGTTCCTACTAATAGTAGCTGTTCTGAATACACAGTCATCGTTAGTTAATCGCAATCGTTAGGTCATCGTTCCTGGAAGATCAGATTAACTTAGAAGCCCGTTAGAAGCTTACTCACCTTGCGAAGATAGGTTAGAGCCTCAGGTCGCATAATAATTCTAATAGACTATTAAAAATAGTCCTACCCATAAAAAATACTATGGACTGTTAGGAATAAACCTAAAAACACTTCAAATGAGTACTTAGTGTTAGTGAATTCTACTACAGAAGCTTATTAATACAATAGACTCAGATCAACCAGTATCAATATCAAGCATAAAATTGGAGTACATTGACCAAGGTAAAAAAACAAAAAAAAACAAAAACACTATCATTCATATGAGCCTCGCACGACCAACCATAAAACGTATTTCAGTATAGAATATTGATTCAACGTGAATTAATTTGTAAGTAATAATTGATCTTGAAATAAACTGCTTTAATTATACAGAGCCATTTTTATTACCTAGTATACACCACCAATTATCAATTTCACTGCGGCCAACCTCTTTGGAGGATTCGTGACTTTGGAGGAATCAACCCACAACTCTACAAGCAACCCATTGAAATTGCCATCGTTGGAACTCCTTTCGATACAGATGGATCTCATAGATCAAGTGTATCGTATAGACAAGGTGCTAGGTTTGGTCCAGATGCCATCAGACAAAGCACCAAGCGGCTCCGATATGATTTGACTCCCGTTAGAGGCAACGGTAGAGATGGAAAATTGGGCAAGGTCAACCAATAAGACAAGCTGATGCATAACTTGAGGTGGGTGCTATAATAGTATATTTTTTACTGGCCACTGTTACTGGGTACTGACCACTGTTACTGGGTACAGGCCACTGTTACTGGGTACAGGCCACTGTTACTGGGTACTGACCATTGGTACTGAATACAGACTAGGAATGAATTATACTGACTTCATACTGTTTTACTGGAGTACAGGGTCTAGACTAAAGAGTGTGCTATAAGCCATGGTGTGGGCATCAGGACTTCACTACCAAAGTCCTCGGTGGATGACTTCCTTAGCGAGGATCAAGATCTATTAGACCCATGTGGTGAATCCAAAATCCATGGAATAAACTGTCACTAACAATGATACCAAACGTGGATGAGTCTAGAAGTCTAGAGGTCTGGAAGTGTGGAAGTGTGGAATTTTGCTAGTTTATCTATCAGTATAACCAGCCATTGCATCCACACCAAGGGTATTGAAAACTCTAGTCACCTTAGTGGATCCAGTAGTCAGTAGTCAGTAGTCAGTAGTCAGTAGTCAGTAGTCAGTAGTCAGTAGTCAGTAGTCAGTAGTCAGTAGTCAGTAGTCAGTAGTCAGAAGCAGAAGCAGCAGCATAAGAAGCAGCAGAAGCAGCAGCAGTAGTAGCAGCAGAAGCAGCAGCAGCAGCAGCAGAAGCAGCAGTACATACTGCAAACAGCTATTGTCATCATTATTAGGTTGGCATTAAGTACAAATCGGAGTCAGTCGTGCATGGATCAGTGAATCAGTGGATCATTGAACCAAATAAATCAGTGGATATCATGGTCTAGGAGAAGCCGTCGCAGAGAACTTCGTCGAAGATCGACAGGTACTCGTGAGCCAGGGAAATCAGCAACTTTTGGCGTTTTGGGCTGTGCCCCATATCGAGGTCTGGCTTGTCGTAATCGTAGTTATCGATGGAGTTGAGCGAGAGCAAAGACGAGGGGCTCGTCAACGAGCCATAGTCCAACCGGTCCACAGATCGGTAATCCAACTCCCCTTTCGAGCTCGGTCCTGATCCCTGAGCTCCCAGAATTCCCATAGATCCCAGAATCCCCAGAGATATTTGAGACATTGGTCCAAAAAATTGACGAGACTGTTTCTGTACAGTCGCTTCGCCCATCTCTCTTTTCAGAGACATCTTCAGACACATGGGTTTCAGAGATATCTTCAGAGAGTCACCAGAAGGATGTATATTGTTCAAGGCAAAATCATCCAAGATCTCCTGTTTAATCCTCTTCTCACAGCAATCCGAATACTCATCATCCTTTTTCCCAAACACATCGTGGCCATCGCTGGAAAACACCAGGTTCATCAGCGGCAGCTGCGACTCCAGATCCACCGGGCCACACAACACATCTCGGTACGGCCTCAACGTGGCCTCGTAGTCCTGGCACTCGGCAAGCCAGTCTGTATCGATGGATGCAGGCAAGAGAAACCTCAAGATATCGGTCAAATGCGCCAACTTTGCCTCCACCTCCGTTAAGTGGGCCCTGGTCAATGGTGACCTCACTGTACGCGGCAGGTACGAGCAGCACCACTTATGCTGGATACACTTCAGACACTTCGGTGATTCTTTGGAGCACTTGAGTTTGCGCTTGCGGCACAGGTCGCATGCCTGTTCAATTACCAGAGTCCCAAGGTCCCCAGAAATTGACACCGGTCCAGGGCCAGAAATTGCACCAAAATTAGTACCACAATTTGCACGAGAATTGGAGACAGAATTGGAGGCAGAATTGGAGACAGAATTGGAGACGGTATTGGCTATGGAGGTTGGGACAATTGAGCCTGAGGTTGCGCCCGAATTTGGTGCAGATATTGTAGGTGTATAATTAACATTTCCTGGCGGCTTCAGACCCGTACACTCACCATTGGTAATGGAGAGAAGGTATTCCTCGTCAATGGGTTGGAGTTTGGGCGAAACCTCTTCTTGTTTCACTATAGCCAGAAAATCCATCTTAAAGTTTATTTTGATTAAAGTTTGGATTGATTTGGATTAGAGCCTGATTGGTTTGAATTTAAGCCCGAATTGATTTGGTTAAGCCTGATTTGGTTAAGTTGTGTTTGTTTTGGGATTCACTTTGTTTTTGTTTCAGTTTGTTCGTCGGTGGTTTTAAGTCGACTTTGTTCTGGTTTGGTGGTTTGCCGTTTTGATTTGGCTTGAGGTTGGCGTGGTCTTAGATCAACGGTGAGCGAGACAGACCGAACGAGACGAGACACAATTGAAAGCAGCGGAAGGAACACACGCAAATATAGCAAACAAAGCAGAAGCAAAAAAGGCAGAGATGACACTGAAACTAAGCTGAAACAAGTCGTCTTCAAGCAAGCACCTTGGTTTAAATTTTTCGTTGGTTGTGCTGGAGAGGGGTATGGTCTGCCGCATGCAGGTTGCGTATATATGCTATGCGCTTGGACGTCCGGGAGCAACCTTGCGCTGGGCCCGCCGGGTTCCACCACAAGACTGAGTTTCGGCCATTGATGGTTTTGATGCTTTGCGAAGGGCCCAAAAGGGCTTTTGGGAAAAGTCCGGTGAGTCGGTGGACCGATTTGGGCCTGCTTAATTGGGGTCCTGCACACAGCCTATCTCCAACCCAACAACTATGAGATCACGGAACAACTCGCGCAGAAAAATTTTCAGATTCTCCTGCAGGTAATTCCTCGATCGCCTAGTGTACTGCAAACAGTGGGCCACGCCTCGGAGTTCTTCCGACTAATCACACCGCGACAACGTGCTCGGCGAACTTTTCGGCCGAGATCAACAGACCAGACATAGGAGAGAACCGACAACACAACAAGACAGGACAAACAGAACAAACAGGACAAAAATTAGACAAAGACAAGACAAGAATTGGAAAAAAATTGGACAAAAATTGGACAGGACTAGACAGGAGTAGACAGAAATTAGACAAATCAAAAAAATAAATCGACTTCCAATAAAAATGGCTCCTTGAATAACCTCATTCCAACTTGATGTCTTGAATTGGCTTGTTTCAGTTCAGCCTTGCAGCCCACCTGTGGTTATGACGTTAACATCCTGCACCAGCCCATGGGGTGTCTGCAGGACAATGAGCTTATCTGCAGGAGTCAACATCAATAGATGAAACAATACCAGGGCTCACAACACTTCACAATGTCAGGACCACACGGAGGCTAAGAACGAGACATTAGCATGCTTCTATATGTAGGCGCAAACATCTGTACACCTCATCCAGAACAACCCATTCAACAATTGGCAATTGTCAATCTCATTATAGAATTGGCTCGGCTAGCAAATGAGATTTCCCAATTCGGTAATGCTTTCATTAAGACGAGTCACGTGACCAGGGGCTCCTTTTCTTGGGTCATGAATTTCCAAGTGAGACTGGAACGTGGTATGGTGGTATATGCAGGTGCCACGTGGAACAGCAACCCAGTGATCCCCCAATTCCCTCCAATTGCAGTTTCAGGATTGTTTCAGGATTGTTTCAGGATTGTTTCAGGAATATTTCAAATGGTTTCAGCAATGTTTCAGATTGCTTTAGTAGGTCAGTATGTCAGTATTTCAGTGTTTCAGGATTGTTTCAGATTCATTGAGTAGTGGCACGTGCATCGCACGTGAACCATCACGTGAAGAGCCATTTGTGAACTGTTTCAGATTGTTTCAGATTGGTTTAATGTTTCAGTTTTTCATTTTTTCAGGATTCCAAAATTGCAGTATTTAGTATTCAATATTCCAGTGTTTCAGGCTTGTTTCAGATTCGTTGAATAGTGAAACGTGCTTCGCACGTGAACTATCACGTGAACTATCACGAATAGTATCACGTGACACTCAAACGGTATCATCGTGGTACACAAAAGAGGTCTTTTTTGGGTCTCTAGGCGCCAGCTTTACATACTGCAGATCATCAGGCGGCCGCTCCAATAGCGTATTAGTACTCAACATACTCTGGACGCTTAGAACCACTGATTCGACGCCACAGGCTGGCGTCCAATCATCTCCCAAGATGTTTAGGCAGATATGGCCGTTAGAATAAATATGTGGATGTACTGGAATATCATGAGACTCATCAGAAACAAATTTGACCAGTGGCGAATCCACGGGGTAATTTTGGGGGATGGCAATGGTAAGGAGAAACACGGCGCCTGCGTATAAGTCGTTGGGGACGGAGATGTGGACACGGTAATCGTGCACAGTGCAGGACGGGAGGTATTCTATGCCAGGGGAACGAGAGGCCATTGCCGCCTTGAGCTCCTTTAGGAGGCGGCGGGAAAACGGATGGGACATGAATGGGAGAGTAGTAAGTAGTGTGCGGTGTATCTGCAAAAAACAAGCGTCTGCAGGAAAATGGACGTATATGCAATATTAACTAACCTATCTGCAGTATATTATTATTTATATATAGGAATCCGGGGTAACGTGTCCCGTCATCCCCCACTCGCCACACCTGGGCTCTGCCTTAACATCTGGTCTGACAATATATGTATATATATATATAGATCCGTACACCGTTATGGGACTGAAAGGGTATGTTATATTCAGGTCACCTATATTTAGTCACTGTATTTAAATTTGTATGTTGAAATAGTTTGTGCAGGACACAATATGGATAGCTAAGTATGTGTATTTTCCCAACCAACCACCGTTCGTCTCGTACCATTCTGAAACATCCATTTTCACCGGGCGGGGTGCAGCTAAAGACGTAGGGATAGGTGGCGATTCGTATGCAGGCTCGAGGTATATAAGTAGCGCTCCCTCCCTCCCCCCCTCCTCCCCCTTCATTTCACTGTTAGAATTATTATGCAACCTGGGGTGTAAACCTGTATTGACAAAGGGTATAAGCTACTAACGGCTTGTAAATGGAAGGAATCTCTTTGGGGAACGATGACCTAACGATGTTCTGGAATATACTGTGGGCTAGTCTAGGTAGGAACTGAGCCGAGCAGTGTTGTGAAAGCTATGGAAGAGTTATCGGTGATATCTGTGTTGGATTATAAGTATCTGAGCTTAAGTGAAGGAGTTCTTAACCTTTCAGAATTGAGCCTCATTGTCCTTTTATATCTTTTTCAGGGCATTGATGTCCTTGTACGTGCCCTGATTAAGGGGAGTTCTCCCGTGATCCTGTACTCAGTCGAGTAGAGCCATGTCTAACATTCACCCAGGATCAGAGCCCCAGTTAATTAAGGGCACCCAGGATCAGAACCCCTGTTGATTAAGGGCAACCAATGAAGGGCAATGAAGAGCAATCAAAAATGGTCAATGGGTAAGTACCCTATATCGTCTTTCGCAGACCGTGTCTTATAGCTAGTTTCCATTCTACGTATGTGGTCTGATTCAAAGATACACTGGCTAAAGTACCCTATTTTCTTTCCCAGATCGAGTCTTATAGCTAGTTTCCATTCTACGTATGTGGTCTGATTCAAAGATACACTGGCTAAAGTACCCTATATTCTTTCCCAGATCGAGTCTTATAGCTAGTTTCCATTCGATGTGTGTGGTCTGATTCAAAGATACACTGGTTATTCCAATGGCTTTTGGTGTATAAAGGATATTGGTAGTAGTTCGGTACTCCAGTAGTAAATTCCTTGCTTCCAAGTGTTGGTGTTTGAACTGAAAAAAGTCGTTGAGTGGGTATCTCTAGCAGGATGTATATGGTGATGATGCTATTGGAGAGATGAAAGAAGCAGAAAAAAGAAAAGGCAAGACAGACAGATGACAGAAGAAAGAAGACAGAAGACAGGTACAAATAATGACCTATTCCATGAGTTACAAATTTCTCTAGATCCTGAACGGTAAAAGTGCAAAAGCTGTGCAGCAGTGTATGGATAAGTGTGGTACTGACTACTAGTGTGGTACTGACTACTAGTCTGCTACTGTGGTATTAACTGGATACTAATTGCTGACTAGCAATACTACTCTTTCAATCATTGACTAGTCATACTGACTGCTGGTTCTACTCTACTAATTATACCATCATACTCTACCATGCTCTTCTACTGTACATTACCAACTTTACTACCGTACTAAATAATCTATACTCTACTGCTTTCGTCTACTCTACTGACTATACTTAGATAACCTATATTCTGGAATATACTCTATCTGAACCATACTCTATTCTGCAATACACTCTATCTGAACCATACTCTATTCTGCAATACACTCTATCTGAACCATACTCTATTGTTTACACTACACTTCTACATTACACATGCACAGTATAGAGACTACAGACTATACTTGCGTAGTACTAGAGACCATAGAACACAATACTTATTATCTATAGTAATGGACCTTTCCACACTCGGCACACACCAGAGAAAAGTATACTGCACACACCAGAGATATGTATACTGTTTATATTCTGTTATGTTCTTTATAACGTGTTTTAATCTAATCTTTGGATAACTCAGAAGAGCTTTTCGGCAGACACTATGACTATATCTTGACATGTCGCATCCAAAGGAGCATGATAAAGACCCATAACTTCGTGTCATCGTTTTTCATCCGGTTGATCAACTATACACGGACTTTGGCCATCAAAGAGACGGAGGGAGGAGGAAACGATGAACCCGAGAACGTCGAAGAGCGTTGCGAAGTTGTGGACAATCTTTTCACCATTACACTTATTGAGGCGGAGTTGTTCGTGGGCCATTTCAAGAGTATGAGTAACACTTGTATCAACTCGCACAAGATCTACGTGATGGCATTTTTCGTGTTGAATCTTGTACTCGTTGGTGTACTCGTTGGTGTACTCGTTGGTGTACTCGTTGATGTACTCGTTGCTGGTTCCTTAAGGAGAGGAACCGGAGTGGCTTATATACCTTTGAGAGAAACGCATCGAAAAAACTCTCCACCAGAACAATGGTAAGATTGTTCCCGAATATAATTAAGTAGAAAGGGCCATCATAGTACTCGTAGTACTTCATATAACGATGACCAATGGTCGTGACACTGCGTTAGAAATGGCCATTGTAACAGCCGGACTGAGAGGCTTTATAATACCTTCATAGACAGGGTCCTGCGTATGGTTGATCTAACATATTCTCTGTAGTATAGTTTATTTTCATTGGTATAGTTTATTTTTATTTTCATTGCTATAGTCTGCTTTCTTTGGTATAGTCTAATCTGTAGTATAGTCTGCTTTCTTTAGTATAGTCTTATCTGTAGTATAGTCCCTGTATGGCACTGGTGAGTAAATTAGAGTAGTTCTCGTATTAAGACCTTATTGTTCATTAGGTACTGACTACTACTCTGCCCTACTAGTCTGTTACTGTAGTAGTAATAGTACTCTGCTAGTACTACTCTACTACTCTACTACTACTAGTCTGTGACTGTAGTACTGACTACTAGTATTACTGTAGTAGTAGTACTCTACTACTCTACTACTCTACTACTCTACTACTCTACTACTCTACTACTCTACTACTC